>QVNW01002553.1:0-46815 GCA_014825475.1 Pseudomyrmex flavicornis
CGTGTCGCGTTACTTGACGCGAAGTGTGCCGAATTTGAAAAAACATAATGGCCGACCCGAGCGTTATCGAAGATCTCCGACTTATCAGGAGCGGCGCGCTACGTATTTAAACGGGTGCAATATCAATTCTAATTATATTTCTACTTGCGTTATTGATAGCAAATTGGGATCTCTGTGTAAAAAGCAATTTCTCAAATAAAAAGAACAATTTATCGCGCTTTTAAAATAACCGAATACAAATCGATAAATCTAAATATAGAAATAATTGAGAGCGAAAGTATCAACAAAAGATAAAAACATAATGTTATATAAAAAGGCATTTTTTGCCAAGATTGTAAATAAAAATCTTCTGAGATTCAACGCTGATGTTTATGCGCGAAATAATAAATGAGTGCAATATTAACATATTCACATGTGTAACCACTTTTCGCTTTTAAATAAAAATACTTTTAATGTTTAAATATTATTTTTTTATTTATATTGTTTTAGTCGAGGTGCAAACATCGCGCGAATGCAGCAACAAATATTGCAGTAACAAATTTTGTCTTTCTTGCTGATAAAAATGCGCAAGTGTAAAGGAAATTTGTGTAATAAAATTTTGACATGCACGGTAACGAGGAATGCGACACTATATATTCATGAATAGCGGAGATGCGGAAACGGGTGAGGACGAGACCCAATAACACTCGCGGAAAATCGCCGTACCGAAAGGCTTAAAGACTCTATCATCGAGAGTACGTGAGATCGTGCGGATGAGTTTTCCGATACGTTAATCGGGTCGGGGATGACATTCCCGTTTGGCACACATTTCGATTTGCTCTCTCTCTCTCTATATATATATATATATTCCGAAAAGAGCCGGAAACGGACTGTCGTCGGAAGATCTACGTGGCAGTGAGTTCTCCCGAGAGTAATTCCGCGATATGCGCGTAACTGCCGTCGGTAGAAAGACCGTCTGATTTCTACGCACGGTGCAACAAGCGCGATGCATCTCGTTTTATAACAGTAATAAAAAAGGAGAGGAAACATATACAGCGCGCGGAGAAAGTATCCTTCCGATAACAATCGGCTCTGTGTCACTCGACTCAGGAAACTTTTCATTCTTTCAATAGCGAGAGTCATTCTACAAAACAGAGAGAGAAAGAGAGAGAGAGATAGAGAGAGAGAAGTAGTATTTAAATTTGTTTTTTTCTCGAGAGAAACTTCACGCAGTCACGCAATTTTTTTTTTTTGTTTTTTTTTTTAACTCCCCAAGGAATTCGCATTCAATTACAAAATTCCGTAAAATAATCATAAAACTTCTACGTGGCGAAACTCGGAAACTCTACATAAATAATGTCGTTAAATCGAGGGACGGAGGAAAATACACGCTAGCGTACATTTGGAACTTTCGCGCTATTTTCTGCGCTTTTGGCAGTCAATCTATATTAATTCCAACAGGATACACTTTATGAATCCGTTCGCCGCAGAAACGCGATACACACACACACACACACACACACACACACACACACACACACACACATATATATATATATATACACATTCTTATATATATCCCAAAGTCCGTTTATGTATGCGTGTTCGCGGAGCAGCAAGTAGATTTACGTGATTGAATCTCGCGAGTCTATACAAGTCAACTCCAATAACTTCTTTACTGCACCCAGTTTAGAATCTATCGAGCGTGTTGATTTCTTTTACCTAAATGCACTTCTTGCGCAACTGAAACTTGTCAAATACAAGTGAGTGCAGAAATGTCACACGTGCGATGAATTTTTATTTTTTATCTTTTAATTAATCATGATTCTATCTTTGTTCGTATTGATCGTTTTATTTTCGTGTTATTTTCGTCTTCTAAGTGTGTCAGATAATAATTCGTGTGATTTAGTGCTAAAATAAGAATAAAAATTAAATTATGGCTCGGTAATGAGAAACCGAAGTAAGCACGTCGTAAAAAGGCGAATGAGAGCCGTAAGGAGTTTCACGCATCAGCGTCTCGTTCTCTCATCCGTTCTTTCACGACGTACTTACTTTTAAAAATAAAAACGACGTATGCGTCTCGTGTAAATATATATATATATAAAATATATATGGTATAGTACTTCGTGTTCTCGCGCGAGAAGAGCGTTCGCCGTTCTAATCGTTCGGCTGTGCATCGGAGTCTCTGGGGTTGATAAAGCCATTTAGGCTCTTTGATCCTGAAATTGGATATAACCTTCCGAGATAATATAATTCTATCCATCATTTTCAGCTATGGTTATTGGTAAGGAGGAGAGAGAGTAAAAGGCGAAATCCAAGAAGCTTGTTCCGAGCTCATTTGCAAGGCGAACGTTACTTTCTTCCGCTTCGGCATACGTTACCTTAATTTCGACATCGTTGTTCTTTACCGCGATGCATATGGATGGGCGCTCTACGATTGTGTTTTCATCCTCCGCCACGTAAGCGCGCACACACGCGTACATACATACATATGCATACGTGCGCCTATATACACATATATTGTAATCACGGCTCGACGATAGAAAAGAGGGGGTGAGTTTGGCACGCGCCACAACCCTTACGATATAATTTCTTATTCCCCGGCATCTCGTCACCGCCTTTCACCGGCACGCGACTTGCGGCAGATAAAGATCGATCTTTGTATTTAAAAGTGTACAAGATATTGCAGAACCACTCGGAAGTTTCTTTCTATTCTTTGCGCGAACTACCTCTAGTACCATCCGCGAGAAAAATTTACAATTTAAAATTCTTTATTTTATCGTTCCAAAGAAGAAAGAATAATCAAACAAAATAGAGCCGAAGGTAACAAACCGAAAATGCAAATGAGGCTTTTGAGAGTCGCGACGCGCGAAGAGGCGTGTGCGAAATATTTATTTAAATTTTAAAAATCAGTTATACGTCAAATTATTTGACTGATTGGGAGAAATAATTATTCTGATACCTACATGTTTTTTTTTCTTTGATTTTGTATATCAGTCACTGATTCAAATCCTTATATCGCTATTTATCAATATTTTTATCGAGGGAGATTTTTTGAATATATCGCGTGACATATTCAAAAAATCTCCGATCAGACAAACATGCAATCGTCACGGAATGCGCCTAGCGTATCGATTGTGTACATAACACGAAGACTCGGCGCGGATAAACGAAATTGACTCCTCGACGAATAGAGTCGTTTTCGAAACGTATATTGATATCGGCTCGTGGCTTACGAATCCTGGCCCGCATTGACTCGAATCAATTTCCTTGGCTGGTCGATGCTTATCGACAACTCCCGCTTCCTCTATCAATGTTTGGCTTGGGTGATCGATCGGCCCGCCGCCGATTTCGTTTAATTTTCATCACGTGACAGCGGAGATCTCCCGCTAAAAGCGGGACACGCGATCGCAAGATCTCGATTTATGACTATCTTGTTGAGCGCCAACGCAGATCGGTAATTAAAATCAGCGATACCGCGGTGCGGATCGACAACAAAGCTATCTCTTTCGAACCGTGGCATAATGTTCCCCACATTTTCTTCATTTACACGTGATACATATTCCGATGAATTCAAATATATTCAGAATAAACATTGTATCGTAATATATATATGCAAAATACAGAAATAATAATGTACATGAATCATAAAATATAAATGTAAACATATATATTTTTGAAAAAATATGAAAATAATCTTCTTTGCGGAGAGAAACACGCATTTTGCCCGCAGGAAATTCGAAATAAAGCTTCTAAGAGTCAACACAGACGAAAAATAACAAATAAGTGTAATTTTTATCAAAAATTCACTGGCGCGTAAAATAATGTTAAAAATTTGAATAAATATTTAAAATGTGCTTATATTAGCGTCACATGTTCAAATATAGCATTTTTTTTATCAGCTGAACAGAATAAACGAGACAAAAATGCACAACACGTCCAATATAGGATTTTTCCACATTTGATGTAAGATCGTTAATGGAATATTTCGCGCCACGAAGATCACGTAAAGATCCAGTTTGCGAAATGGCGAACTGGTGTGTTCGGGCTTAATACAATTTGTATGCACGTTGCGTACGTGTGTAACACGTGTACACATATAATTCGACCGTGTGTCTCACACACACGCGCGCGGAGGCTTTTATTTGCGCCGCAATTTTACTTTAATAATATAACTTCACATAATTTCCCCGTGTTATTTCACTTAAGCCACTAAATACAAAATATATACCTACTCCCACGGACATTTGCATTTATATTGGCTTATTATACGCGCGGCCGGCGTTACCTCAGTGAGAGTCACCACCTGGCACACCACCATCGCCACCTTTTATCCCTACGATTATTCCTACTTGGCACATTTTTACGCAACCGATAGTGTACCTTCTTAACGGCAGCGGTTTAACGAACAAGCGGCGTGGATGCAATTTATTTTCCGCGGTCCGCGACGCACACAATGCGCAAGCGAGTTCGCAATTGTCATTTCCACGACAGCCTGGTTGAAACATGACAACATTAAACTGTATCGACATGCAGCGGAAGGAAAGCCCTTTAAATATTGCACGAAAGTAAAACGGAAATTATCCCGAAGCAAGGGGGCTCCGACGGCAAAGTGTGTATTCTGTCTACATTTTAATAAATTAAGCGTTTTTGTATCAAGAGGAAGTTTAATAAGGAAAAGAAAAAATAAATACGATATAAGAAAAGTTTACCTTAAATTAATATTTTAATTTCCAAGTTTATATTTCCGACTTTCAAGATTTTCCTCGAACAGAGAGACGGAAGTTGGACGTTTCTCTCTCGTTCTCGAGTATTAAACGTATTTTGTCTCAAGATTAGTTAGAGAAGATATATTTAATGTTAAATTTATTCTTCCGCTTATTTCTCAAATATACGAAAATGTCGCGCTCTAAAAATCAGTGCTGTTACTAAAATTAAAAGAAGACAGACCCCCGCTTCCAGTTGATTAAAAACTGACTCCAGATAAAAGTTGACGCACATTATTATTTAGCTTATTTTATACAAAATATGTCACTCTTAATAAAGAAATTAAATCTTGATAAGAAGAATGAGAGTCTCTTTCGACTCACGGTTTTAAAGAGAAATCCGCAAGGAGACGATGGAGCGTCTGAAGAACAAAATAAAAAAACAAATTTTTTAATTTTCCGACGCATGGAAATATACGTTGAAACATTTATCCGTCTATCAATCTACTGTCTACGCTCAATGGCTCCTACTAGCGTGGTGGTTCGTGTCGGGGACCCGGTTTGGCGGAATCTCAGCGCCGAGCCACCCTCTCTCGAGCCTGATTGTCGGCGACGCGCGACGGTCGGACGTGCGGTGCCTATCTACCGATCTATCACTGTGGTAATTAAGTCAAACAAAGGCAAGCGTGACGATCGATTCGAGCGTGCAAGCGCGGCAGCGACAAAATGTCACGTCGCCCGTACCTTTCTCGCTTCATGCGCGTCGGATAAAACGGCGGGGACCGTCTCTTCCTCCCTCCTCCCCACGCTCGATATTACCGAGGTTAAATATCGCAAGATAAGTCGCGCCGCGGCAAGAAGAGCATCGTGCTTGTCTTATCTTACCATTACCACTACCACCAACACTCTTCCAGCCGTAGCATTATAATGTTCTCAAAGTAAATTTTACATCGGCAGCTAGCTCGAACGCTGCGCTCGCGCCAAAGACTTTATAATCTTTCGAGTTTCTATCTTCACGTACTAAATATTATGCAAGCGGAGATAAGTACTTTTGTAAGAGAAACGATAAAAAGAAATAAACTCGTTCGAGGAGAACAACGGTAACGAAGTGTGTAAAAATTATTCTTATCCTTTCTCCAGAAAAAAAGCTGACTGTAATACACGACCAACTGTTATAATGATGTCAAATGTAGCAACAATATTTATACATGCGATATTTTTCGATCTTTTCTCAAAAATCAATTCCGCGTCCTTATCGGACTTGAATCACCGAAACTACTTTCTTTATCGGCTCGAAACCGATAGTTTCGCCACAGACCGATAGTTATCTTAATCACAGTCCGAAATCACGCTTGGTATATCATCAGATTATAACTTTCGTAGGGCGCTTTTGCTTTCTACGGAGGTCATTCCACCGGAGCTTTTATTATACGTTTCTCTCTTTCTCTCGTATTCTCTTTGTTTCTCCGCACTTTATTTCCCCTCCTCCACTTTTACCCTTCCTTCTTTGCGCACAAGCAGGATTTTAGCCGTGTAAAATAAAGACGCAATGTTCCAGCAGCATCCTTTGAAAGCAGAACAAAAAAAAAATGATATTTAGCTTACCGACTGGTGTAAAAATTTAAAAGCGCGAAACATCTTGAATTTTTATCCCTCTTTCATTGTCTTTATTTACATTTTCTTTTATTGCTTTTAACCGAATTAATAACTCCTGACGAATCCTTAAATCTATCGTTTTTGTTTCATTTACAATTAAAAAAATTGGTAAAAATTAATTGCACTCTGAAAAGTTTGCGTTATTAAAAAAGCAAAAATATATTTTCAATCCTATTAACTCTACTTAGCTCTGCTAAGCCGTACGTAGCGCCATAAAATGTCGAAATTGCGAGGTTAAATCTTCACATGACTGTTAAAGCTGACAATTTTAAATATATATATATATATAAAAAGGGCGCAATTAGAACCGGAAAATACAAGTACGGACAGCTGCAAAATCGGTCAAAAGCGTACTAGAGTGGAGTAGGCGCATTGTGTACTCTTGATGAACGTAAAAAAGGGGGGTATCTATTTATACTGTATAGTGTACTCGAAGAAACAACGAGGGTGGAGAGATTCACGTCTTTACCCCCGTGCCGGCATTGTAGTTGCACGAAAATTATGCATGAGGGTTCCGCGATTGTACGAACAAAACTGTGCTGCGATAAAAAAAAATGTAAATCAGCGCAAGTTGCCGGTTACATACTGTAACTATACTTCGGTGTGCGCGTTTACACGCACGCCGAAGTTTATTGTACGGAGAAACACTAATATTTATGATCACGTGTTTGACAATATACTCCGCGATAAAACATAATGTTTGCGTTACAATTACTCGGGCAAAATGCAGGAAGGTTTTGTTGCAAACTTTTTTGTTTGAAAACGAAAGCTCTTTTGTTTCTTTTCTGTTAATTTGCGCTAGAAACAACAAATGCGCCAAAACTGCTTCGCTCGAAACAGTTGCTGAAGAATAAACAATATACAAACGCACTATTATTCGGACGAGTTAAGAGACCTTGCCTTATCGAATATGCAAGTATTTCGATGTCAAAGTTTCACGGGAGTGGAGAGCGGCGTGCGCGCGGCTGAAATGCATTGCGTCTACATGAAGTGCGAATTAACTTGGAGAATCGGCTTGTGCTGTTTTCGGAAGCGCGTTATGTAACTTGGCATCCGGCAGTAATGCAGCGCGAGATAACGAAACTTATACCTATAGACAAATATATATATATATAAGATATATTCTTCGCGAAAACAAAAGAAAAAGAGAGTACTTCCGGAACAAAAGACAGATTAATTAGTCGTTGTATCGCCCGGTGCGCTGAGTAGTACCTACATACGCCGTATGAATGTAAATGATATGGCACACTCGATACGCGAAAAGACCAAGTCTCATTGCGGACCTACCTACGTGTGATTAACTCCGCGCGCGGAGAACGGGAACGTTTCGCACGTAACGCGAGTACGTTAATGTTATTTGTTCTAGGTACCGGAGATATTATAATTCGCTGGTCGCGGACGTGATGAATCGCGGAAAGAGCTTACGAAAGAATTTCTTATTAAATTTACCGTGCGAAATTCTGCCGGGCGGAATCGCGGAAAATCCACAGATTGAATTGAAATTGCAATGACAAGAAGGGAACGAGTATGTTGAAACGTGCAGTCGCGTTCGTGAGATGAATAAGAGTAATTGGGAAATTTAGTATAAATTCGGTCTTAATCTCCGCGAAAGGTCTCCCTGTGTATATCCACTTAAGAAGGTTGACGTCGTCCGTTTCTCCGCGTTCAAATGGAGTTTCATATTTCACCGACGCGCTAAGCACCCAACTGTCTCCTCGAACAATCTTTCATGACCGCCGCCGTAAACGAGACTGATTTTCCACATGACTGGATTTACCACGCATTTAACGCCTCGCTAATGCCCCATAAAGATTTCCGCGGATATTCTCACTGTGCCGTGAAAGAATAGTAGTAGCGAGTTCCGCGAATATATACTTATATATATTCGATAAAATTGTGAAAAAGATGATAGCAAAATACCGAAGAAAATCTAAATGGATCGCGCGAGAAATTGCGAGTAATAATGGATATCTCGACATATCACCTCGTGTTTTCTTCGTGAGATGCTTTTTCGAGAAAAATTAGTTTTTACTTTTGCGATTTGAAGTAAGTTGGAGAATTTTCATTAATTTTACACCGCGCGATAATAATGTAATAAAATATATTATTCGTGAATGACGAATGGTCGAGAACGAAATGAAGTTTCGTCCAATCACGAAATGTCTGTTATATTTATCTACCGTATTTATTCTCTCAGAAGACTAATTCTGATTGGCACGACTTTCTTCAAAGCGTAAATCGAGTCAGGATTGAAAAGCTAAGTATTTCCCGGCATGCAATTGCTTTTTTCTCGGCCATTTTCTTTTGTCTTCTCCATCGACTCGCTTTTGGTAAAAAAAAAAAAAAACACATTTATCGCGATCCGGCACGATTGATATTAAATACTGACAGAACACGAGTTGTCGGTCGAATATCAATCACCGGTTTTGCACGAAACATTTATCAAGTCACCTGGATTAATGTATCCGAAATAATCAAATCGCGGTAGCAAATTTAACAGAACGAGAAGAGAAGAGGAGTTAAATAAAAAAAAAGGAAAAAAAAGAAAGAAGAGAGAGAGAGAGAGAAAGAGAAAAGAAAGAAACTTAAAAAAGGCCACTTAAAAAAGGCAAACGCGGCGTCAACCTCCGAGATAGTTGAGGAATTCCACGGGAAATCACTTCGGCAATCGACGTCGTCGATTTCTCGCGTATCGGAGATAAATAAAGTACGTGAGCGCGGGGAACATCCCGATTCAGCGTGAAATATCGAGACTTATCTTTCATCGGGAGCGAGCCGCAGAAATGAGAAAACGCCTGCCTTCCGCCGAGGAAAACCGCTTAAAATCGCTCCGAGCGAGGGTGGAAAGAGCCCCGGCGTCGATGGGAGCAAAAAGGTATATACTTTTCCTCCCCCCTCCCCCCCTTGCCATTCCGACAAGAGACTTGCGAGAAAGAGACGCGCCCGGTTACAGGACCGCGGTTCCCGCAACTTCGGCAAAGTAATACGCTTTTCTCTCCCGCTGTAGTTACATCGCGTTACAAAGAAAAACAACGAAGAGAAGGAAGATATGTATATCGCTCGCGCGCACGAATGGTCGAACTTATCAAAATGCCATTAAGAATTTTTTTATACGTATCTCGGCCGTGAGAAAAGAAGGTCTCTCTATGCGAGAGAGACGCAACATCGTTTCTTCTGCAAAAAGTTCGTCTCGAAAAAAGTATGCTTCTTCTTGAAGACGAACTTGGCAACGACAGAAGAAAAGTAGTAAATAAAAAAATATATACAATACAATTTTTTAAATTATGTCGATGTAGCAAAAGTACTGCGAATTACACGACATGATGTTCCACACATTACATATTGCGCAACTTGAACGTTTTTCTTCTGGGCACACGATATATGCAAAAAAAAACTTGCATAAACGTGATATAATATAAAATATAATTTTTTTGTTTACAATATAACAATATGTCGACATATCGTCGACATATCTCTTCGCAATATGTCGGCATCACGTGTGTCTAGCGCGAGTGTTTTTCCGTGAAATGTTCTGATTATGTGCGATGTAACGCACGGAGAAATATATTTTACACATCCGCGAGTAAAGTTCGTTTTGCGCGATAATCTTCTCTCGCGGAGAGAACGTTCTCTCTTCTGGCGCTCGTATTTTTACGCCGGCGACATTTGTGAATTATGCGCCCGCGACCTGCTAAACTCGTGTTAATGCTAAATAAACTCGACGTTATCGTCATAAAATGTGTACACGTATTATACTCGCAAAACCTAAGTAAATTTTGCCTTGTTTGTCCGCTTTGGGAAATTTTATGAAATTACGCGCCGCTAAGACTGACTAGCGGCGCGTGCAGCGGCTGCAGGGTGTTCAGGTTCCGTATTTTCCGCGTCGCGTTCGAGCGACGTGTTTCGCGACGCAATAGCTCGCGTATTAGAGAAATAACAGCTCCTTGTCGGCGCACAGCACCCCAGTGAGCCATTTTCTCCTCGAAAGGAGTTACAAATCCACTTATGCGAAGTAGATCCGCGATATCAAGTGACAAAAATAGAAAATTCGAGCACGCGCGCGCGCATGGTGAACAATGATACACGATATTCGCTTAAGTAAAATTGCTTTCGAATTGATCGCAGAGAAATTGCGGTCGGAAAAGAAACGTAACATTCAGCATGAATGTATGATAAAATAAAGTGAAATGACACGAAGATCGAGTGTCTATTTCATATCGTGTCATATATCGAGATAATTTCCACGCGTCTTTTCAAAGTGTCGAATCGCGTGTACATACCGGCTTCTGCCTGGCGGGAAGCGTAAGATAGGAAAGAAAAAAAATGCAAATGCAAGCGAGGATAAGCCGGAACTCTGGAAGCAGTAGTAGCAGCAGCGCTACGCGATACGGAAACGAGGCTTCTTGCGGTCGTAACGAAAACGAAAACGACCTCCGTTATCACGCTTAAACGGGTTACTTGCTGGTTGCAAGTCGAAATCGGGAAGCAGTGCCGGGAGTCCTAAAACTCTAAGCGCGGCTTCTCCTCTTCTGCTTCCTCTCCTCTTATCGGAGTTCGCTTTCTTTGTCGCGAGCTTTTGTCCGCCGGAAGCATTGTTTGCAGCCGATACCGCGGTGACGCGTGCCGTATTCAACTACGTACCGCGTAAAACCGATTCCTCTCTCGTCTCTTTCTTCTTTCCCTCGAAAACTCGTGCGCGAGAACCGCGTTTGTTTTATTTCTCTTTAAATTTTTGCCGATATACGTAGACGAACTTCGACCGTACAAGTCGACGGAAAAACTGGGGGAAATATCGCGCGCGTGTGCGCGTTTCCCGTACTATACATGCGAGAGCGTGTAAACACGATGATATTCCTACCCACCTCTCGTTGACACACTGACAGTCGTGTTGTCGTGCTACGAGATTTGCATCGTCGAAAACGCCTGTGTGCATGTATCAAACGACGGCACGCGTGTACGCCAGAAACTAGTATCTAATTAACACACAGAGTTACGAACCAAATTGGGTTTCCATTGGGGCTCTTTTCAGGGAGGAAGAGAGGAAAGGAGGAACAGACAGAGAGAGAGAGAGAGAGAGAGAGAGAGAGAGAGAGAATATATTTCACGTCTAACTAATTAATGTAATTTATGCAATTTTTGGGAAGTTGATTTCTCTCCGACGAGATTTTCCTTCAAAAATAGCTTGCAGTTTTGACGACGTGAATAGCCATATCGTTGATTTAGCAAAGAACGAAAATGTGTCACAAGCTGGTTTACGTAACGAAATATTTCATGTTTAACAAAATAATAAAAATTGGACAAATAATTCGTGCAATCTGAGAATTTAATTTTCTGCAATAAATTTTTTTGTATTTTATTCCAGTAAAAAAAAGCGTAGCGCTTTGACGAAGTCAATAACCATATTGTTGACTCATCAAAGAACAAGTGTGCCGGTGTGTAGCGAGTTTCGATACACACGCAGACTCTAAAATTGCACAACGAAATATATTTCCCATCTATCAAATTAATAGAACTCGAAGACTAATTTATGAGTCTCGAGGGTAATTTAAGTGATTACGATTGTAACAAGAATCGATAAAGGAAAAAGGACGACGCACACACACATACACACGTGTGGGGTAGGATACTTAGTCTTTGACGAAGTCTCGATAAGCTTAATGCACGTCGTTGATCTGTCGGAGAGAGAGAAAAAACCGCGTGTGCATATGTGTGTGTGTCATTAGATTATTATTTATACTGCAGATAACTAACCCGCGGCTATGCGGCACTCCGCTGTATAAACGGCCGCGTGAATCCCGTCCGACATAAATGACGCGTCGAGTTAATACAAGTATATAAGTGCGCACCTCGCATTGTATTATTTATGCATTTTCATAGAGCTTTGCGCGTGTGTGTACATCTGTGTGTGTGTATTCGCGCGCGCGTTATTCCAGGCTATAATCTCCCGTATCCGAACGCGCGCGATATGTTCGCTTTCTGCGAAATTAAAAATTGCCGCTGCCGCGCCGAATCAAACGCGCGGGAACTTTTTTTTCTTTTTTTTTCATAAAAAATGTCACAAAAATTCGCGTCATTGCGTCGACGCATCAACGCGATTAATCGGCGTGCATGATTAATTTTCTCGCTCTCGATACCCAAACCACTGACTGTTTGTAGAATTCTCTCTCAAAAGAAAAATCGTGTAACTTTTGAGAGAGCGAAATTCAGGGCAAGAAATATGTAACTCGCGGATAATAATCCGCGAGATTTTTCTCATTGCGGTAAATCGTTTAATTTAAAGCGAGCTCACGTCAAAAAAGAGTGGAATTAACATTCCGATCCACGGTCGCTTTTGTACACATTGTAGCACACACACGTTGCTCATACTGACATGTCAATTATTCGGCGAAATTGCGATTTAACGGACGATATTAACGAGCGAAATCGGTTTTTTTTTTGTATAGAAATTTCGCGCACGGTGAAAAATGTTCCTAACCCGAAAAAGATTCAGCCGAAAATGATTCAAACAATGTAAAGTTTCATTTGTTTAATAAAATTTGATGCTGCAATACAACTCGATCTATTTATATTCATTAACGGAAGTGAGATTCTTTCAAACTAAAATAAAAACTTACGGCGTCGAAACAAAAACTGAAATTCACAGAAGACAATAAACGTTACAAACAGCGACTGTAACAGAGGAAGGTAAAAAAAAAAATTGTAAAATATTTTCATTGGATAGCTCTTTCAATGGCGCGAGTCGCGATTGCGTTAATGCGATTCGTATCTTCGCGTCGATCGCGGGAGAGATAGTCGCGGCAATCCATACGAGCGTAATTTATGCAATTGCGGAATCCGACACGATAATACCTCATGAACGCGAAAATACCGTCGTACAAAAAGTCCTTTTTTCATTAAGTTAGCATTCATATGCTCCAGTCAGCGTGAATAAAAATGCGCACCACCGCCGCCGTCACCGTCGCCTCCGCTATAGCCGGTGGAATATTCATGTTCCGCTGCCCCCAGGGGGAATACCATTTCCATTATTACACCCTTAAGTTCGCTTCGATCCGCTATTTGTCGATTCTTTATAAACGCGAGGGATGAAGCGTAAATCGCGGCAACAAGCTTCGTGTGTTTGCATCTCATTAGTCGTCGTGGGAATGAAATTGGCGAGCGCGATACCGCAGGATAAGAAAAAATAATAGGGAAAAGAAAAGCGCGGCGATAAACTACCGTGTCTTACGGGAAATTACTCATGTCGGCCATTGCTGTCGGTGGCAGGTCGCGGAAACTTTAAAGTCGTGAGCAAGTTGCCCGAGAGAGAGAGAGAGAGAGAACTTGGCGGTTACACAATGCAATACACATAGGCGGAAACGATCAAATAGTTTCTCTCCGTTTAACGCCCGGTGTGTAATCGTAGGATATTTCCACGCTCGGCGGAACAACATTTACGTGATTCATTGAGCCTGGGGGGACGATATATATCGGCGACCGGCCACGGGTATGCTGATGGAGTCCGTGGCATCGTCATCGATTGCGGTTATATACTCGACGAACACGCTCTCGCGTATAACGACCCGTATACATTGTCCTTGTATTCCATCAGCGTTAAAGAGCCCGCGTCTTTGTTGTTCTATGTATTCTCGTCGCGCAATTATCGCGGAATGCGGTTCATCTTCGAGTTCCATTTATGTGTCGCACTTGAGCCTTTCAGTAGGGGAAAAAAAAAAAAAATTAAACAATTGCCGATCTTCCGTACGTGTTTATCTTGTTCACTTCAATTTCGTCATTCGATTTCCTAATCATCAGGTTAGTTTTTTTGCTCCTTTTTTTATTTTAACTGAAGAAAAAGAAACCTAACAAGATAAACGCAGATTGTGGAATGTAAATCATTGTATACCTTGAAAAGTGCTTTTTTTTAACAACATCTGTCAGCGACAATAACGATCTCCGAGACGCTTCGCAAAAGGAGAAAACAAAAGAGTCACATGCACATACGTCGGATTACCGAGTTCGAATAAAAGACGTCATTTCGCTCGCAATGATGCGGCGCGCGCGGACATGTCCTTCGCACACTCGGAAGAGAGAGTGCTGCTGCAATAAAATCCTCCGGGGCTCGTCGTCCGGGCAGGACAGTTTCAACGACGACGACGAATTCCCCAGAGCGCGCAGAAAGAGAGAACAAGCGAAAGAGCGCAGGAAATCGATGGAAGTGAGCGAAAAACGTGACGAGAAAAGACGAGACGGCAGGCAAAGCGATCGTGAATGGCCCGCGGGGATATCGACGGAAGGGCAGGCCACAGAGAGTCAACGGCAGGGCGAGCAGGACACACGAGGAACGTGAAAGAGGGCGAGAGGATGCGCGACGGAAGGGTGACGGTGAAGCCCGAAGAAGAAGAAGGGGGGAAGTTCGGTGAATCATCGGGTCACGCGACTATAAGGCGAGAACCCCCTTCGCAGCACCCACGTGCCCCTCCCCCCCCTTCTCCTTGTCGGTACCAAGCGGTGCCACTCTCTCCCTTAACCTATCCTAACCCGACGCGGAAGACGGAAACCTCGACCAACCCTCCTTTTCCTCTTCCTCTCCTTGTCCCCTTTCGACCGGTCTTTCCTTCTCTCTGACACTTCGTATTTCTCCCTGTCGTTCCACCTTTCTCTCTGTCTTTATTCGCACTTTACGTTTCCTTCCGCGTGTTTCTTCCTAAGCATGTTACATCCTTATTCTCTCTCTCTTTCTCTCGTTAACCCTCCCCTTTCGTTATATTTCGCCGTCAGTAACGTTTCTCGCTCGTACTTCTCTGCGATACAGTCAACGCGAGCGACGGCAGTTACAGGTAGTAGGCGGCATTAATCGATCCTTGCGATACATACCGGCGGTTCTTTGTACCGTCCTCCCTCCCTCGTTCGCGATATGCTCATCCACATCGCGCGAGAAACGTGACACGTGACCGTACATAACGGAAACCGCGGCGGTGAGGGCACGACTAATTACTTTCGCGTTCAGTTCCGTCGCGGCTACGCGATGACCGGGGAATAATTTCTAATGCCCTCGGTTCTCGCGATAAGCAAAGTATACATGCCGGAGATCCCTCGGGAGATCCGTTTGTTTTTTTGTTTTAATAACGGATCAAAAGATGCGCGGCCAATATTTTTGCAAGGAGGCAATCACAAATGTATTTATCTATTTACAATTAATTACTCGCGCTTTAATTACTCGGCTCTGTTTTTTTTTGTTTCGTTTCGTGCCATCGTGTACTGTTTTTAACGATTTATCGCAATATATTTTATTGACACGTTCGTTTTTTGTTTATATTTGTCGTGATTTCCGCCGATCGGTCATTGTGCGACGGCGTTAACGAGACGTCGCAGCCGTGGAAAATTGGAAATTTATGCAAATGCGGAATCGAGAATAAGATGAAACACGGCGAATGACATATCAACGAGATTTGCACATCTGTGTGTCCTCCCGCCTTGATTCTCGACCGCTTCGCGTGACGCGCTATGATTTATAACCTCGCCGAGTTATGCGCGGAGACTGTTCTGCCTAGATATCTAGTTTGGACCGTATTAAGAACCCTATGCACTATAAATCAGTATCTCGCGGAATAACGCTTTGATTAACATTCAATCAAACTGAGTGCCATGCACGTACACACACGATCGTATTCCATATAACCGAACTCCATTTCGGATTCTGGATTGCAAGTTACACACGTCGCATATATTCTTGAGGTAACACAATCACGCCGTAAATCGGACAAACGTTAAACGAGTAAATTCTGTTCCAAATATGTTCGACTGGTCTGTCTTCTCGCGACATGAAATATGTGACAATTATATTTATATCGAAAAAAACCCGATCGCGAAAATGTAAATAGAAAAAAAAAGCAAATCACGTGAGCTTTGAGGAAAAACATAATAATAAATCAGAAGTTTGATCGCGCGGAAAAACGACGGCGTAGTGAGAGAGAGGAGGGAAGGAAAGAACGAAGTCGTAGCAGGTGTGCATAATTCACGTGGATTACATCACAAGGATAGTTGACATAATTTGCATGCCGACGTAGCTGTCACGGAGCTATTGTTGTTTACGCGCAGTTGCGCCAATGTCGGTCTCTCTCCACGCTGAATCCATCAGTTTCTTTGTACAATGTTAATATCGCTCGCGGAATTATGTTTCGCGTATATAACGCGATAACATACACACGAGAAAGAGACATGCGCGAAGAAAAAAAAAGAGCACAGGTAGTGAAACAAGAGAAAGACGAGGAGATAAAAAAAAGGTGCGGCTCGTGCAACTTCTGCAGCATCGCGAATCGCGTTGTTCTCTCTCTTTCCTCTTTGTGTACACGTCGCACCTAGCGCATTGCGTGTGCACGTGTAAACACGTACACGTCGTCGCGACGACGAGGCGGTTGCATCTCGCGCGGAATGCAAAGTAAGACACAGGAGAGATCGCGCGCAATGCCTACCCTTGCCCGCAGAACGTTGCGGGCTTTATTCTACGTGATTTTTCGTGGCGCAGCGACGTTCTAAAATTCACGGAGCAGAATGAAAAATACAGGACGTTAGTATGTCAGGCCGTTGCGCGCGCGCTCCCGGCGATTCATTATTTTTACACGCAGAGATTGCGTTAAATCTAAGGAATCCAACGCGGAGGATCGCGGGAGTGGAAAATCGACAAAAAATCGGACACCGAGTACTGCAGACGAGTCGTTATTTCCGCGCGATGCGAATTTTCTGTCCGAGTTTCTTGAATTCCTCACTTTTTTTTTCTTTTTTTGTAAGGATGAGAAACCCAAATCAGTAACTTTATTTAAAACGGAACTCTTGATAGAAAATGCAGCAAACCTCTCTCTCTCTCTCTCTCTCTCTTTTTCTCTTCGTTTCTCGGTAATCTAATAAGATCCACGAAAGAGCAGCAAAACGAAAATACCGAGCTTGAAAACGCGCAGTTCATTCTTCTTGCACGCAAGGATTTCGCTAATAATGAAACATGTCTTCGTGTGAAAGACATTTTAAGGGAAATACATAATTTTAAAAATGAAAAATTGAGACAATTTTTATCTCTGAAATGTTGAACATAAGTAACAAATTGAATGATTTGTTCTTAGAACAAATGTCTTAATGCCAAACATTTTCAAATCTGTTAATAAATAAATGTATGTATATTTATATAGTTTACAATAAAAAATGCCGGAATTTTTCAGCGTAAAATAACTAAATATTGCAACGCGCAACGTGTTAACACTCCTTTCGCGATTTACCCATACGAGCGAGCAAACACAAAGTTACCGATTCTTTTTGCAAATAGCCAAGACAGATATATTTATCAATATTAACTCTTGCAAAACTTTTCGCCCGTCTATAATATTTACGGAGCAGTGTACATATATAAAAACTCCGTGACATATCGCATCTTTGCATAAAATATCGACACATACGATCGACTTGAAAATAAGTGAAATCCGATTTAAAGAAAACATTGTATTGAATGTAATAAAGACAGCACTTAGAACAGATATTTTGATATTACTTTTTTCCTAATTTAGATTCGTAACTAACCTAACTTTATTCATATTTCGATAAAAAAACAAAAAAAACCGAACTATTAATAAAACAAAATATCGACTTTGAATAAAATAACTTGATTTTCGCGCCCGCAATTTATATACTCGATTCTCGTGCTCGTGAAATATAAAATTCAAAATCAGACGGCACGTTTTGCGCTGAATGTGAATACGAATTCTCCTTCTCGATGCATAGTTTTGAGAGAAGTAATATCGGATGTGTATCGCGCGTGAAGTCTTCAACCTACTTGCGAAAATGTGCGAGATTTAAAAGACAAAATGACTATAAACTGCGCTTATTTCGCAAATCACTCGCTCGTTAGATGCGACACTTTCAAGTGATCTACTTATGTCGTTCCGAGGCGATTGAAGGTTATTTAGCGAGATTGTGGTTGATTATCGGCGAGTGCCATAATATTTCCATCGGACAAGTCGTGCGCGATTGACATAAAGAAAACACATCGGCGCGAATAAAAGAATCGACTGCACATTGTTGCGCGTTTTCATCGCGTCGTCTGTTTGCAAAAAAATATGGGACGTCGTCGATCGATTCTACTTATTGTAGACTTACAAACGCACTTTGACAGAAAAATAGCTACGTAAACTTTGAACGAAACGTGACATGTGTGTGATCACGTGAATTTTCATTCACATATAAGAGAATCTGTGTGTGATTGCCCGAGAGAAACTCTATACGAACGATCACGTTTGCGCTAATAGCCGCAATTAAGTAGATCAGAGGTTGAACTGGCTCGCGCGCGAGATCGAAATCGCGCGATTTCTTCGCGTATAAAACACGCATATCACGACGGGGCTCTCGCTCTCGAGTACCGCTAATTGCATTATTTTTCGACAAGAAGCAAGCGCGTCGAAGAGTATCGAGCGACGTGGAAAAACAGGGACGCGCCCTTCTCCACCTCCTCCTCTTCAGCCCGTCGTGACGGGCCGCGATAAATTACGAGCAATCAAGGAATAAGATCCCCTAATGCGATTTTTCGATGCGAGCTATTTGCAAGTGCTTCATCCACGTCCGTTCACGACGACCCGGGGTAGAGTCCCGATAATTACGCCTCAGCATTCCGCCATTTTTCATCCCTCCTCTGCTCTCTCTCTCTCTCTCTCTCTCTCTCTCTCTCTCAATTCACTCGCTGATTATCGAGCCGCGGCGCGCGTGGCCTTCGCGCGTTTTCTCCGCTCACGTGCGCTCGCGTCAGCGCGAGTTGATGTCGACGGAATGCGATGATCGAACTAACAAGAAGAAAACGAGCGTTTCCGCGAATCCAGAGTAGGGAGGAAAAATAGAGGCTGAGGACGCGCGGAAAATTGCGACAGATATTACGTAGCGACGTGGTAGGAGGCAGCGAGAGTAGAATAAGAGTGTCGTGACGTATCGGCGTAGATCGGGGCGCATTTTTCGAGGAGTGACAAATGCACGTGATTACGTCCCCGGGGTGAGCATCGATCGAGGCACGAGATCCGTGCGCTGATATGAGAGAGAGAGAGAGAGAGAGAGGGGAAACTCCCGTCATAATCGAAGCGTTCTCCCGGGATGACGGATTGATCGTGGCGGCCCCGACCCGGCTCGGTAATCGCAAGCATTCAAGCGAGTGCCGGAAGATGATCGCCTGACAGCTGACGCTTCCCAAGTTCCGCGTCTTATTGCTCGCTGTTATACATATATGTAGCTCACCAAGAACAATGTAAACAACTGCTTAGCGTATGTGTCTCATTAGGAAAATTTCGAAATAATGACATACATGCGAAATTTGTATTTTTCGAGAGAAAATGCGCTGTTTAAATGAACTAATTTAATACAAAAATCCAACGTAACGAGATAATACAGAAAAAAATTATTACAATCGCAGTTCGACTTTACACGAGCTGACAAAATGCAAAAAAATGTAATTAGTTGAAGTTAATTAGTTCAAAATTAATGTAATTTACACTCGGCTAATAATATTTTACATCAGCGTTTGGATTTCATGTTATTGTTCTCGTTGAAAAACTCATCATCCGAACGTTTGTTAAGTGTGGCAACGTTGTATTTGCCACGTAATCTTACGCTCTAAACCCTCCGGCAAAACCCGGCCTTTCCACCCCAGTAAACTCCGCATTAGTCGCCGTCGGAATGAGTCAACAGCCCCGATAGCAGCTAAAGAGATCCGCGTCACGTGCAAAACAATATTTTCACCGGAAAGAAAAACCGAAATAATATTTGCTTCTGCCCGAATAACCGCGAAAAACGTTTTTGCTTGACAAATATAAATCCATTTGAAAAAATATTTTTTTGCGAAAAAAACCCCCCGTCGGTTATTTCAAGCCACACACTCTCGACTATAGCGCAAAAGTTGTAAGCAATAATTTACTCGCATCGAAATTAAGGGGTGTCTCTTTTAATTTGGTTAATTGACCGCGTCGAAACTTTCGTTGATATTGACTCATTTACGGTCGGATGAGGTGACAAATGGCGACACTAATATATCAGGATCAAATTAAGGGGAATAAGGATATATATGGGACGCATTAGAATTTCGTAGCCGTGGAAATGAGCTCCTTGTCGTGAGATCCGACGAGATATACGATCCGAATATGATAATGGTCGCGCGCACTCGCGAAGTGTCGATCGTACGTCCATTTATCACGTCGACACACACACACACACATACACAGAGTTCGCGCGAAGGTAAAACGTCTTTACGGATCAGAAGTACGCGAAATGCACGCGATAACTTTTATCCCGCACAATAAAAGGCCGCGCAAGCTTTAATCTTGGACAGATAATGGCTAAACGGATGCATGTTAAAGGCAAGTTACTCGTAACTTTATACGCGTTCGAGCCGAGAAAAACACGAACATTGGCGGTGTAGTTACACAACAGAAAAAATACGATTGCATCAGTAAATTCTCCGAGAATTTACACACGACTTCACAATAAAAAGTTTTCGTGAAAATTATCACGTCGTTTTGCGGCGACGTTTATCAAATAATTAATTATTTTGAAGAATTCATAAATATTACACACGCGATAAAACTTTCCACGAAAATTATTAGATCATTTACAGTAACGCGTAATTTCAACCCTCCTCCGTGAAAGTCGACTCTACTACACTTCCTTCGAGAAAAAGAAGCCGGGATAGAAGGAGAGAGAAAAATCGCTTGTGAACGGTGTCGACATACTTTCCGTGACAACTGTGTAACGTTCTCCTCGCCCGCGATATCTCGCTTTGCATTTTATCACACATTTATATATGAGAGTAAAAAAAAAAGAGAGAAACGGGAAAAGGAAATCGCTAAAAACCGCTGACATGTTATAATCCGGGGGTGTGGAACTGCGCGCGATCGATCGTTATAAACTGTTAATTCGCGTGTTGCCTTACACGTCATGCAGCTTAGCTGTATGTATTCTCTATCTCTCTTTCTCCCTCTCTCTCTCTCTCGCTACCTTCGTGTGTGTCACACACCTGCCCTTTGGCAAAACCCTTGCGCTGGCCGGTGGTGAATAGTCCGCGATGGCCTTGGGGCGGCCGCGTGAATCCACGTATTTGTCTTACATACCGGAGGGTTTGAATGCTGCATGAAATCCAATTAATGTTAGCGCAAAAGCTCATAAATTGAGTGTCCGCAACATGTTACACGATGCGACGACATGACGTAACAACACAATGCGATTTTTGACAAACACTCTTTTCGTTGCCGCGTCTTTTCGCTTTATTGACTTTTCTCTCTCCGGCTACGCGACAATTCACGTTAATTCTGCAACAAACGCGCGCGTTAGTTCGGCTTTCCGGACGCGTAAATAAATGAAGCAACCGGAGTAATATAATATGCTGCGACCGCAATGATCACACAGCGGCTATGCAAACATTTCGAGTATGAATTTCGTGCGTATATTAATGGAATATGATATTAGTACGAATTCTCATAAAGCCGGGGGTTGACCAATGCAGTATTTGACGGCGGTAATCGACAGATAGTATATAATTATTATATCTTGGTGCCGAATTTAGATTTATCGGGAAAATATATACCTATATATATATATATATATATATATATGCAATAATAATTTTCTTGAAAAAACATTCAACATATCGGAAATTTGGTCAGAAATTGCGCGAGCTTTTGCGAAATTTGGTCAGAAATTTCGCGGCGCGCATATACACACGGCCGCGTGACGGGGACTGCGAGTTGTTGCTCGTCATAATCACCCTTAAAACTCGTGCCGGTTACACGATATTCGGCGCACGAATAATATAACGTGATCCGATTTAATACCAAAGTCAGTTAGTTTAGAGATTACGGCAGGCAAATCCACTGAAATAACATATCCTGTTAAGATGATAGAGTGTCACAAAATTATCGTTGCTACAGAAACCGCAAACTTTTAAGCCAATTTGGGAAGTATTAAAATCTAATCTCCTCTTAACACAGTCGACGTAAACTTCCAGAGAATTGTCGGAAAAATATACATGTATACGATATATTTTTCGGAAAGTTTATCAAAAAATTAATCGCTCAATTTAAAGAGAAAGACGCTAAGTTTATTACCGAAAATCCATATTATACTAATAAAACTTTTATGCCGAAATTGAGATATTAGTTCGAAGCTCACCGAGTTTATATACAGTATCGTGTATCGTCTAATCGGATGAACTATAGAACTTACACGGCTCGCGCAATCTCCGACAAAATTTATGTAGGTATATCGATCAGCATCTCGCGCACATACACTCTATCTCTGCGATTTGCGAGATTAGGTCGATACAGCATGCGCGCGCGCAACATACACACACACACACACACACACACACACGGTGTAATTAGGATAAATATTTCTGCTCACAGAGAGATCGTAATCGATTGCCGGCGTATTCGGTCGCGGAACACAAAACGAGTGAGAGAAGAAGAAGACATTAAGACATATTGCGCACTGCGGCGTGCGAGACGCGAATTGTGCTCTCGCAATTACGATCGAAAGCACATTTGCATATTGCATTGCTCTCGTATTGCAGCTTTGCGCGACTAGCGACAATTTTATTTGTGCCAAATTTATACTCATTATAAAATAAAACAATTTCACATTGATATTTAATGTGTTTATCATGTCTCTCTCTTCCTATCTATAAAATCAAATTCGAGTTCGATAAAACCGCACGTTCAACATTCATTAAAACTCGAATTAACATTTCATTTCAAATCCTCGATCGAGTGCGTTATTCTAGTGTAATACTTTATTGATATAGTCATTATTTTAGTGTAATATTTTATTGATACAGTCACCTATTTTAAGAGAGAGAGAGGAAATAAATAAATTAAATTATCCTGTAACTGTTATTAAATATTCGAAGCTTCAGAGTGCAAATGCCATATTCAGTTCTCTGTACCGCAAACTAAACCACAACTTTTTAAGATGTATCACTTCTGGTCGTTTCGATAAATCGCGATCTTCCTTTTTGCTCTTCGCAAGTGGAACAAACTCTTGAAAAAAAAAAAAAAAAAAAAAAAAAAAATCACCACCACTAAGGGACAAAACATCCTTGCGAGTTCTACCTCAGCGAGAAGGAGAGAGAAAGAAAGAAAGAAAGAAAGAACACGGAACTTGCACAATCTATAAACCCCGAGAAAAGCTACTCGTCTGCAGGATAACCTCCCTGGATTCCCGCTTGAAGTGGCCAAGGGGAACGAAATCATGGTGGACGCGTTGCGGCGAGAAGGTTGGCCTGAATTATGAAAATAATATATGCGGGACCGAGTCAGGTGGAAATTAAAATGCCACGGTCGCCAGATTAAGAGTAACACATAGCGTGGGAGAGTCGAGAAGAGTGCACAGAAGAGAGAAACAAACGGAAG
Organism: Pseudomyrmex flavicornis; assembly: GCA_014825475.1. Taxonomy (NCBI): domain Eukaryota; kingdom Metazoa; phylum Arthropoda; class Insecta; order Hymenoptera; family Formicidae; genus Pseudomyrmex; species Pseudomyrmex flavicornis. The sequence goes on from QVNW01002553.1 coordinate 23,741, forward strand.
AGAGGAAAAGGGCGGGCAAAGTCGTGCCCCCCCTTTAAACCCGACACAGACGAGGTCTCTCAGAGCTCGAAGTAGCGTTGGGGTCGAACGCGTTTTAAAGCGTTTTACGCACATCATCTTTATAACGCAGAGAAAGAGAGAAAGAAAGAGAGAGAGAGAGAGAGAGAGAGAGAGAAAGAGAGAGAAAAAGAGCAATGCACTTCATTTTTCCCTCCGGAATCACCGTAATCTTCCGGCGCATTGTAAACAAAATAATGCACCAACATTCTCATGTTTCTTCCATTATCTAATTACCTCGCACGCTCTTAATTAGATTCGCAAATGCGGCGCGTTTTGTGTCACCGAAAGATATACATTATTCCGACGTTAATATCGCGCGACAATACATTTCTCCTTCTCTTTTTTCTCTTTGAGTTTTCGTTCGGTGATGTCATAAGCAGTCTCTGTCTCCCGGCGAGCTTGTTCCAATGTGAACCAATTCAGATTCGGAGCGATTCCCTTCACTACTCTCGGCGAGGCGGTAGGCAGGTAGGTAGGTAGGTAGGTACCACAAATAAGGGACGGATAGCGCGCGAAAGAAGGCGAGGGGGAGAAGAGAGAACACGGATAAGGACAGACAAGGCGAGCGGGACGGAGCGGGTCGACGAAGAGAGAGTGGATCTCGCACGCGAACTCGCGTGATCCACATTGACTGTCTCACACATACTCTCTGTCTCTCCTGTGTACACGCTCGCGGGCACACACAGATTACATCACACACGTGTGTGCTCTCTTTCTCTCGCTGTCTCTCGCGCGTACACATGTACACGGGGAGAAATCCCCTCTCGTGTAATATAGTAATAACGCGTGGCGAAGCTTTATCGCCACGGTCGGCTCGTCTATTTATTATTCACCGTGTGTCCACGCACACACGCTCACGCATCACGTCTTTCGCCTACACTCGCCGGCGGCTCCGTTCGCTCGCTCGCTCGCTCGTGCACATTGTTAATGTAGGCGAGGGTTTCTCGTATCTTCCTCTCTCCTTCTCTCTCTTCGGGGTAGAGAAGGTCGGCGATAGAGGAACGTCCCGAGGCAATGGCCCCGCGGAGCGATTTTCTGCCGACTCTTGCGGTAGCTTCTGCGACAGAAATTTCTCTCTGTCTCTCTTTCTCTCTCCGTCTCTCACCGCAAGTCGGAGCGAGCCGAATCCAAAAGTTGAGATCGTTTTAAAGGGATTTCGAAGTTACGTGACTCTTTTATTTGTTAAGGCAAGTTTAATGTTTCGGATCGCGCGCCGAGGTAAAGTAACGCTCCACTAACGCGCGCGAGCGAGCACTCGCGCGCTTGCAAATATCGCGCGCGCACGCCGTCGCCTCTTCTCCACTTTGGGAGACGAAACTTCGCACACGTTGATTCGCTACGGAGAGTTTGTGTTGTATACTTTCCTCGAGAACCGTGTATTCTTAGGTATTATACGGGACGGGTGTTTATGCGACGGCGCTTTATATCGCGCAAGACAGTCCGAAATTTCTCACTCGACAACTTCTCAACGCGCAGTCGTGTCGAATGTTAAAGTGGTGTTACTACGATTTAACGTCGACACTTTTCGAGCGTATTATTATTCGCTTGCTATAATACAAATTGTCTACAAGTTTCGTTCTGCTATAGAAATAAATAAAAAGTTCTATTGCACATTCTAGAGATTTTCATCTTTTGATACGCATTGTGTATTGTTGTTAAAATAGTAATTACTTAAATTACTGCGCGCTTTCTTACTGCATTCTGTATTTTTTCTTGAGAAAAACGCAAGAAAATTCTTGTAAAAGCGTGGAACACTGGAGTAATTCCGAGAGAAAGCGCGCGCACAGTGGTTTTGTTGCGCTCTCCGAATAAAGATGACTCAAAGATAAATCCCGACAAATCTTTTATACGAAGCCTGCGAGAGGTCCGACGTAGATTTTCTCGCGGGCGTGAAATATACAAAGCCTAATATCCTGAGATGGTCGTAAACCAACTTCTGCATTCTTAAAAAAACAAAAAAAAACAAAAAAAAACAAAAAGACTTCCCCGAAATCTTCGCATTTCGCTTGCACAAGAATTCTCTTTCTTTGTGCGCCGCGACGGAATTCTCGTGTTGCGGATATGCTTTCTCGCTAATATTATTACGACGGAATTACTGCAAAGTTCCCTTGTTTCGAGTATTCGTTCGAACGTGAAATTCGCTGAACTGACTTCGGCAAATGTCCGATCCCGGATCGACCACTGCCGCTTCTTGACCGCTTGATTCGTGGTTGTTGCGAGAATTTCGACTGTTTCTCTCCGATCAGAGAAAGAGAGAGAGAGAGAGAGAGTCGATCAGTGACAAGGAACCGGGAACTGCGGCCGCAACTTGCGGGTGCTAAAGGGACGAGAAATCCGCCTACTTGACTCTCTCTCTATCTTTCTCATCACTCGGCTTGTTTTCGAGAATCACCGGGGTGAAGTTGATTGGCTGGACGAAAGACACGTCGTCCTTACGTAGAATGGCAGAATCCATCTATTCGCTTCCGAGGATTTGACCGAGAAGCTTCGGCGCGATCCATATTCCGTTTCTCCTGCGGGATTGAGGAGAGAGCGAAGCAAAATCTATGCGCCCTGGACGGTCTCCAGAGACTGACCGGTAACGACCCCCTCGATATCCTCAGATCGATATCTGTGATCTGCGCCTGACATCGGCCGACCGGAGAAAGAGAGAGAGAGAGAGAGAGGCAAATCCTCCGAGCCCTCGGCTTCAAGTATCGGTCAGCTGGCAGAAGACCGGGCTCTATCAGCTTCTCAGATTCGCCCTTAAGCACGATTTCAGGCGTGGGAGAGAAATCCGTAGAATCAATATTTTAGGCCGCTATCGCATTAAATAAATTTTTCCATTTATCTCTAAGAAAAGATAGAGTAAATGATATCTGATACTTTCGCGATGTGTTATATCAAACACAACCAAAAAATATTAACAGTATTATTATGCATTATTTCAATTATGTTACATATTTATATAAAATTGCTTTCTGCAAAATCTGTTCTAGAAAAGAAGTGATAATTGGGGCTTTTTGATTAATCAAATTTTAACACTTTGCCGGAATCGGCAATTAGAAACAAAAAGAAGATCGATATATCGATATGCGATATATATCGAAATGCGATATTATAATGTTTGCATAGATAAATCTTATTCCTGCTCAAAACGCTTCTTAGTATATTAGTAATACGTACTATTGCAACAAAAATATTTTATATCGACGCGATCTACGTTAAATTTTTAATATTCCATAAAAAATTTATGAAATAAATGGCGCTATTTGTACTCTTTTCTCTCAACAGATCCTATTTAGCGCGGAAACGTTTAGCACGCCTGTCGCCTTTTGTATCGCCTCTTTTCGGACGGGGCGGCGTTTATCCTACTTACTTCGATTCCACCCTTCCGATAATCTCACGGGTTTAAGAACTACGACTTGCTGCAATTAGAAGCGAAAATTTTATAACGGTAATTTACCCTCCGGTTTACGCCGCGGAATAATCTGTATATTCTGTATATTCGGCGGAAGAAGGAAGTCGGAGAGAGAAATTCAACAATTTATCCTTATTTATGTTAGATCCGGATTCAGATAAAAGTTATTCCGGGTTATATTCCGCGGAGCTTTTCGGTATTCATACAACGCCATATTAAACTACGTTAATACTGTAAAATCATAATGTGAAAAATTTTAATTAAACTACAGAGTTGCCTTTCATTTCTCTGAAATCTTAAATTAATACAGCTATTAATTAGTCCTCGCGCTGATCTCGCGCGCTTGATAAATCGTGTGCTTCATTTTTCAGATGTGTTACAACGTGTGCGTGCTGCAAAATTGTTTAAGACACGATTGAGACATCACATTTGTTAATTTTTTCTCTACTCTTATTGTTAATGGAGAATCTAACGAATACGATGTAAAAGAGAACGAAACAATCGTCGACAACTTCTTTTCTCTCTAGAACTCCGCGTGCAAAAACTTTCTCCGGATAGATAATATATGCCGCTCTCATTATTACGCAAATTGGATTTAGCAATAGTTCGCGTTGGCGATTCGAGAAACTACTACGTACCGCGCGGATAATAGATGAGTTTCATTTGGAAAACTCATAAATACATTCGGATCGCCGAACTCGGCGCGGATGTAACGGCACAAAATTTACAGATTTTATTGTTTCCCGCGATAGAAAGAATGAGAGAAAAGAGAAAAAAAAACACAGGATATCGAATAAACTCTTCTATGCGCGGTTCAAGTATTATTTTCCTACTAATGAATAGCCGGTGAAAATTGGTTCGTGGCACGTCAAAACTCCAACAATACTGGTACGTCTATGTATCATTAACGATCCATCTTTTCTCTCTCCTGGTGCGGACGTAAACGCTGATATTATTCGCCATTATTTACCCCGTATGCACTTTCTCGACCACCACCAAGACATGTAGGTACATTAATTATGAACACACACCGCCTGTTTCGCGTAAGTCCGCGAACGCGTCCTAATATTCATCTAAATACACCCCGTTCTCTCTCTCTCTCTCTCTCGCCACCTTCGGCGAAAGACATATATACGAACAAGAGAATAGAAGAGAGAGAAAGGTCACAGGCGCTGGATTGAATGCAACAATATCCGATACGCGAGTCGTTGCATGAATTCATAGGCAAACCGGTAACGTCGACACAAAGTATAACAGCCGCACACACACGCGGACACACATGAACACAGTTACACGCGCGTTTGTGCACACGACGGATATGTCGAATGAAACGTCTCCTCCATGGTGAAATGGGACGAAGGAGAAGTTGGCAGACGGCCAGACGCGAGCTCTGGTCTTTCGTGCGTTTCTCTCTTTCTCTCTCTCGTTCGGGTTGTGGGCGTATGCTAAAATTGAAAGAAAAGGGAGAAAAGAGAGAGAGAAGCGATTCTCCGCGTCAGTCTGATTGGAGTCTGTTCTGGGACGCGTTTCTGGCTCGCATTCGAAATTCGCGTAATCGTTCTCTCTCACTCTCTCTCTCTCTTGTCTCTGCGCCCGACACGGTGAGAGGAATCGTGACATTCTTGTCATGGCGCCCCGAATAACGACGTCTGTCTCGGTTGTCTTTCTCCCCCGAGCGACAACGATCCCGGGGATCGTTTATTTTAGGCATCCGCGCTATAATAAGCGTAATACACCCCCCGGTATTTATGACCAAGTCTCTCGCGTTCTCTTTATAATCTCTCCGCAAAGATCCTTCCGCGCGTGTCTTTCGATCGTAATTTTCCTTTTGTCCGATCTGGAGAGAAAATTGATTTCGCAGACCGGTCGTGGAATCGGTAACGAGCGCGGTGCATCTCGCAGTCCCAAACACTTGTATTTTTAATCGGACTTCCTGGCGTGCATTATTATTCGTCTCGCAGCACGGCGGCCGAGAAAGAGAGATCGGCGATTTCCTATTTCCTTTGATAATACGGACTAATTTCCTGTGGGATTAAGAACTCTCTTCCCGTTGTTTATCGCAAGAACAACAACGTAAGATCCACCACTAAAAGTTTCAAGTTGTTTAAAGCCACTGACGTTTTTTGAAAACAAGGAGCGAGGCGTCCCTAAAGGCGTTTTCTGGATTTTCACGAGACATTGCACTGGGGACTAAAAATTGATACTTCTGCAAAATTGACACGAAACTCAGTCTCTCGATTTTAAGTGTCGAGAGGTCAGATACCAGACACGAAATATCGATTCGAGAGATCGCGTTAAATTGATCATATGGTAGAGGCAAGGAAAGAGGAAGAAATAACGGAATAAATAGAACATACAAAACGCGAATATAGAATCGAACATATTTCGTGTGCCGAGTAGCCTGGTTTTCTAAACACGTCGATGACGGCAAGTTTAACTTCTGTTGCGGAATTACATCGTGGTGCTCGCAGAAAATTGTTTTGTTTTTATTTTCAGAACATCCTACACATATACATCCGCCAACACACGACGTCTCTATCATCGGAACGATATATATAGAAAACCCTATATATATACATATAATATATATACAGGATTTTCGCCCGCTCTCTTCTCGAGAACGCGTTATTATTTAACGTTTTCGCGTCTCGTGTATCTCGTGCGGAGGAGAGCCATGGCAGAGTGCCATAAATCGCGTAACAATTTCTAGAACAAACTCCACTCCTTTAGGCTGTGCACTTAGCTCAATGCGCGTTGCCGTGAGTTTTAATAGAAACTGTAAATACACGGAGCGCATTACTTTTTATCGCAATGAATATCACTACGTAATGCACATGGTAAGCGTGTATTATACGATTAGAGCGAACGAACGGGCGAGCGAGCGAGCGAGCTAGCGAGCCGGCACTTACAAAGGGTTGTTAACCAGACTCGTTATTACTCAAGCATGCGAACGCGCGCGCTCGCGGTGAATTTGTTGATAAAATCCAAGCATTTCGAATCGCGGTTATAATTCATTCAGCAGCACGTTTGAGAGAAAGAGAGAGAAAGCATGAATTCTTAAAAATGCGGTGCGAACAAGCGAACAAAAAAAAACAATTTTCAGATAGGGTGCGCGCGCGCGCAGTTATTTAAGTAGCGAAATAATAAGATATCGATAACCGATATTCAATTATCGCGCGCTTAAAACTTGATAAGTCTGGGACCCTCATGATTCCCAAATACAGAGGCGAAAGTGCACATTTTACTCCGAAGGAACAATTATCTATCTGATAAATTCATCGTTTCGGTCGATTATTAGATTGTAATGAAGGAAATTCTTCTCTTTCTACTTCTTCTTCTTCTTCTCTCTCTCCCTGCGAGCTTGAAAATTCAATATGTCAAATACGAATATACATACGAATATACTCCCTCTTCGGAAGTTATTAAGCGCACTAATTTTCTGCATTTTCGAGATTGCATGTTATCTTTCTCTTTGTCGCATTTATTAAATCATCAATATACATTTTGCAATTTCGCGTCTCAGTTTGTCTCTGATTTCGCGATTTTCTCCAGATTTCAGGATATACACGCAGGTAACACGCGAATATTATGTTGCGTAAGCGAACATTTTCAGCCGAACAAAAACCACATTGTAATGTATTATCATAAAAAAACATATACACAGATATCACTCGAACTGCAGAAAGTTTACGCGGACGGATCGGATCCGGCACTCAAACAATATGTGAAACGCGATTCATTCAAAAAATATATACGCGCGGCGCACATTTCGTAAATAAAACGCGCGTATTATTTCACTCGCTGGCGTGTCCGAGATAAAATAAACTACACTTCGATAAGGGAGAAAAAAAACAGAAGAAACGATCGCACTTCAGGTCGCGTTAACACATCGGTAATAAACGCCAGTCGACAGCGGTACATCCCGGCGCGGCCGTAAAATATCAACTGCGTCGTGTTTCGTTTTCAGTTTGCCGCGCGGTGAAAAGTTAAACTCGGGACGACAGCGACATCGCGTCCGACGCAATATTCCCGAATAATACAAATATCTCGCTTAAAGAAAACGGAGAAAATGTGGGTGAAAAACCGAGAAAAGAATACGGGGACATACGGGGTCAAAAGAAGATCGGAGAGCGCGAAGCGCCGCCAGAAGATTCTTTGCATCTGAACTCGGTTTAAGAGCCAACAGTATTCTCGCTCGGTCACCGAATTCGCGGTGTTGCACAACCCGGTGCCGTCTCGCCGAATCCTGCAGGGACATATATTTTGCGCTGATGCGGACGGGTTTCGTTCTACTCCCTCTCGACGATGTTTGTTTTTTATCGAACGAAATGCTTATCGTGCCCTCGCGTGTCACGAGAGCAATGTATAACCCCGCCTACTCGCGTACAACAAACTCGCCGAGGAAAAGGAGGAGGAGGAGAAGGACCGCACTCTCTCTTTCTGGGAGTTCTGTGCTTTCTTTTGTCGCGCGTTCGTTTATCCCGACGAGACAAAAGAATGCCTTCTCGTCGCCTTCCGAGTTACACTGAATTTCATCAATCTCGCGCGATGCTCAAAGCGCTCTGCGTGCACACCTGAACAACGAGACGTCGCCGTACATGTAACACGTGTTGCACAAAAAGTACAAAAAGCGAGAGCGCGCGAGACAGACAGGGGCTGCAGTGTTGTTGCGGACGCAAAAAGACAGCGGGGGAGTTTAACGGATAGGAAAGTGAGCGAACGGAATCGTGCGCGCGCGTTCATACTCCATTTAAATCCGATAGTTCGACAACGAACAGCAGCCAGCGAGCTTTCTTTTTCCTTTCTTTTGTTTCCGCGCGAGCAGCAGGTGCCGGGAAAAAGCGCACTTTTTTTTTGCGTAAGTTGCTAAACCAAAACCGAACTACTAACTAGTAACTTTTCCGTCGTCAAGCAGCTGGCGAGGAATTAACATCGCTCCCTTCCAACTCTCCTGCGCTCAATAACAAGTGAGAGAAAGAAAGACGAGAAGGAGGGGAAAAACAATGGAAACTGAAAAATCACGTGGCCTAGATAAGAAACGTTCGTTTCAGTATGAAAGCTCGACGTCCAGGAATCCATGAGAGCAGACGCTTTATTTTCCCTCTCATTATTCTCCGAGTCTTCGTGTAAACTCCCGTCAACACCTTTGCTCTTAATTTACCCCAGCTAAAAAAAAATCTTCTAAAAAGATTATCGCATTTTTCTCATGTTTCAAACGCGAAAACAAACTCGCAAATAATTTGTCTTCTTGCTTTCTTCTTTTTTTATATCACACTTCTCTTTTCCTCCCTGTGCAGCAACAATCTTCTGTACGCGTGCGATGCATTACATGCAGATTTCACTGAGAAATTCTACGCGTCATTAAGCCCGCATTATTTTTGCAACAATTGTCACCGAAAGCAGTTCTTTCCATTTACCTTTGCCACCCAGCCGGGAGGAAGATTAATGAAAGTTTTTAAGTCCTCCGCGCTCGCGACGTCGAAAAACGTTCGTTTTCGTCGCGCGCGCAATGCTGATAGAAAACCGAAGGTATCGCGTGGCGATATCATTACTCGCTTCTGCACGTTCTTTCCCCTCCCAATCGGATTTCCGGAAAAGGTAAACTGCCGACGAGCGATTGGCACCGACGTGGCTACAAATTTTTCTGTTGTCGATTAGTCCCGAGAAACGAGCAGACACGGAAAGGCGCGGAAAAAAGAAAGGCAAAGAGGAAATGGATAGGAAACGGACGGTTTCGTCCCGGCGAGAGGAGATGAATTTTATTCGGTCCGCGTTTAACATCAGCCGCCCGCCGACATTTCGGTCGGAACCGTGACCGGGGAGTTTAATAGCGGCCCCGCCATTGTAACACCTTAACCCCTTGCTGCTCATACACACGGTTATACAACGCGCGCGCGAGTTGAAACGCGGGTAATGCCTATAAATTTAAGCGGCTTTATGGTGCAAAAGGTGGAAATCCACGGGATCACCCGGTGTATATTTGTGTCTAGCGGCTGAATGCGCTTCGGTCGCTTTATTGCGTCGCGGGCTGATACTAGTGTACAGTTTAACCTGACTAACGGCGTCGTCATACTGAAAAACGGAGCTTGCAAAAAAAAAAAAAAAAAGAATACACACCGTGAGAAATAGCCGTGGAAAATTGATGGGAATTATTCGCGGTTGGAAAATGCTCGAATTAGAAAAAAAAAACAAAAAAAAACACGCGATGCGCAACGACGTTGAGTGCGCGTATAATCCGCTAATAATTATTCTCGCACGTATAAACTAAAGCAACGCATAAATTTGCATTATCAACTTCCCGAACAGAACGTTCTATTCTCTTTACAATGTACGCAGTTTCTGCACTGTAAATCCTGGACGGATCATGCGTATCCCAGGGGACTTAGCACTGTATCCGCTTATAAAGTAATCCGCGATTAACCGTAAGTGCGTCCGCAATTTATCTTCAGTCACAGTAATTACTAGTGCTTTTCGTCAACGGACCGCTAAATCTATTATCTCGCGTGCGCTTCGCAAGTTCAAACGCGCGGAAAGTACACCCCCACCGCTCTGCCCGACTTCCGACTAACGTATTTCCGGTAATTTGTAACCTTCGAAGGAACAATCGCAGAAATGAAGATCCGTTACGGTAATAAAGCTCGAAATTAGAAAAACGTCGGACGAAGAGAAACGCGAGATACGCCACCATTTGTAAGCAGATATGACATCCGCGTTTAAAAATAGTCCACGAGCAATCGTCTTGCAAATTTCGATACTTTGTCTCCGTCGAGTAAGTAACAAGTTGTTTCAGGCGCGCCGTACATCGTCGGCAAACTTCGCTTTCGTGAGAAGCGCGAGCCGGCGAGAGAAAATCTCTCCGAGAGTGATGCGTAGCGCCAGACAGCGGCAATAATAATTATTGATGACGTAATGAAAGTTTCATGAATTGCAAACGAGGTAGCCGCTCGCGCTTCGGTATAGCGGCCGCCGTTCGTCCGTGTGTAGTTTCGCCCGTGTCCGAAGGAGAGATATGCACGGTCGAGACCCGATAAGTCACGCCCCAGATGAGATACAGACTGGAATCTCGCGACTTTCCTTCGACTCTTCTTCGTGTTCTTTCTGAAAATTGTTCGCACGTATATAAAACGACAAGCCGGGTACAATTGAGTCGATCATCGGAGTCCCGGGTACTGTCTGTTCAGAAGTTTCTTTACAGACCCGGCGGAGCGACGACTGACTGCCATTACTGACCGAGTTAACCGAAAAGCCGTGGAACTCTACAAGGAGAGGGTTTATTGCATCGCGACGCGCGTGCGGCAAGTGCCGTCTCTCTCCGGATAGTTTTGCTTCAGAAGTTCGACAATTTGCGAAATCACTTTTTGTTTCGAAATTGATGCTCGGGCAGACTTCGTGAATTCACAGCAAGGGTGATGCATAATTAAATTTCTCTCCGCCGTATACAGGGAGGTGCAGCAAGATTTTCGCGTACATTTTTTATCTCACAAATTTTATAATTTTTAATTCAAATAATTCTCCAAAGAGTTTTCTTGCTGCAAACACAATCGAGTTTTGTCCCGATCGAATTTCGAGAAGCAGCGACGTTAATTAAAACTCTTCGCGGCGGCGAACGTAATTCCGATGGAAATTGACAAAGTTAAATGCATCATATTTGTACACAGTTGTCCGTTGCGAGATACGACGCGCGCGGCAACAAACTTGAAGATACTCTCTTCATCAAGTTCACTATCTCCTGCACTGGTTCTCGAAAGCGTACTCGCGGCGTTTTCGTATCTTCTGCATGAATTCGCGGCGCGCAAATTACACCGAAAACGCGCGGCAAGTTCATTCGCACGAGGCTCATCAGAGATATACATTGTTGTGAAATAGAACTAATTTAGTCTTTAGTACGCGGAGAAAGCACGACGGATATTTCGCTCGAACTCGCTCTTAAACAAAAAAAAAAACATCGATAGCGTTCGTTTGGTAGCCCGAAGGTAAACGAATGACCGAGAGGAAACGGCGAAAGGACCTTTTCTTGAGTAGAAGGAAGAGAAAAGAATCGAAAGAAGAAAGGAACAAAGATGTTTCAAGGACGATGAGCGCGAGACAAAACGATCTACTGGCGAGTCATTCGATTCTACGGCGAATTTTGCGATCTACAGCAAACACAGTGGACTCGTATCCTGTTCAGCGAGTGGCTGCTAACATTTGTTAGCTTTCAGCAACAACTCGGTCCGTAATCACGCGAATATGCGCGGCACGGCAATTATACTGCAAAATCGCTTGATCCTTTGATCTCACTCGAAATCTGCTTATCCCGAGCCCGCGCGCGCACGACGCGATGCCGTTCAGCTGTATGTTTCTGCTCCATTCTCAAAATGAAAGGTAGTTTGGCGTAGAAATTGCCTGTTTGTTGTTGCAGAACAAGCGCTTTTTGTGAAAACGGTCCATGCATTTATCTTAGACGTAGTGGAGCGCGGAAAATAAAAGTGCGCGCGCACAGGTTGAAAATGCAGTCTATGTCAGATGTGCGAAAACGATATATGTATAAACGTATATATACATATACAATATAGCAAAAATATGTACATGCATACCAAATACACGTTTACTTCACTTCTCCAGATATGCACTTTTCCGGACGACGACGACGAGAAGTACATTACTTCGCAGCTGCGCGTGTCTCGCTGCAGCTGCGCGAAAAGGCGAACACTCGGTTAGAAATTTTTTGCTTCATACGCAATTATTCGTTTCCGTGTGAAAAATTCAAAACAAAGCCGTATACCTTTAATATAATACCGTTAAAAAATTCAAAACACGTACATATGTTTTTACAAATTTTGTACAAGATTGTCTGTTGACACTGGTTTTGCAAAAACAACATCATAACAAATATGAAAGTCTCGAAAACGCATAAATGCAAAAATTGCGAATCGAAAACCGCAACGTTAACGTTTCAACGGCGGCGGCGTGTGTGTTCGCTCATTTGCATATATGCGCGCGGGCGCGCGCGTGTGTATGCGCGCGTGAGGAGAAGCTCGTCACACAGGTGGATAACAAATATCCTCTCCTCGCAAAGATCCCTGATCCAACAAAGTCCAATAGAAACCACTCACGAGGAAAGGCTAACGGCGGCGGAAGTGGTTCTGGCCGAAATTGGCGGTTCGACTCGGCCGATCTTGCCAAAGCCCCATTTAATAATCCCGATAGAGAGAGAGCAAGAACGCGGAGAAGAGAGAAGAGAAGAGAAGACGGGGAAAGATCAGGCGATGAGAAGAGGGCAGAGACGAAGGGTCGGAGAATATATGGAAACGGCTAAGTTCTCAGTTAGTTCACTTTATATCTACCCAAAGGTACCCGACGACGTTGTAGATCAATAACGCAGTTTGCGCAGATTCGCCTACGACGACCGGCTTTTCCGGATACGCCGCGCGGGCGACTTATGAAAAAGCGAGGCGACGCGACGCGAGTCCAAGTTGGAAATCACGCTGGCACCGGATGCCGGCGTCGGTTCCGATACGATGAACGACATCCGGGTGAAGTTCGTCGATATACCGCGTCGCTTGTTTTCCAACGGAAAGCCGAGAAAAATATACAGCGATCATACGTACAAGATACGTGACTCTCGCGCGGCTGAGAAAATGTGAAAAGTCGTCGAAAATCGCGAAGGAAAAAGTTTTATTTCGCCGACAAATTTTCGTTACGAAAAAACCGCGAACTGATTTTTCCGCGTTAACGCGGAAAATTGTCGTTCGTTCGATTATGCGGAACAAAAATAAATACGAGAATTATATTCTCCGTTACGTCTCGTCAAAATCGATCTTCTCGCGCTGATTAAATTTCGCAAAATTAGCAAAGTATTTCCATCCACGAAGTTGCACGCGAAGGAACAGAACTTGGAGTTTACTCTGGCAAACCCCCGCGCTGCTTCAGGTTCAACGAACAGGCGGATCAAGTACTGAAGTCACGAGGTTGGAATCTGTTCATTACGCCCTTTCCCCAACCTCTCCCACCCTTTTCTTCCGCTGCTGCCTTTCCATAGAGAACAGGGCGAATGGTGCGTCGCAAGAATGAGACTTTCCCGAGTGATTACCGCACATTAGTGATTACATATTGAGTACAAGAGAGAGAAAGAGAGAGAGAGAGAGAGAGAGAGGAGGGGAGAAAGTCGTGCGGGATGACAGTAAGTATGTAACACTCCGGGAGCCAGAGATATGGCGCGATAGATGCCGCGCATTCTTCTCCCTCCGTAGCCGCTACCAATACCAGCCGGTGATTACTCCTCGCAAGCCGTCGTATGCACAACGCTCTCTCCCGTGTTGGGAGCACAACCACGCGGAGAATACCCGGAGAAAATGAGACGAACCGAGGACTATGAGGACAGAATGAAATAGTAGCCGACTCCGGGAGTTGGAATGAATACCGTAGGTATATCGCGCGCGCGCGCGCGCGAGCGGTCGTGGCCAGCAGAGGAAACACCGAGAGCACGTACGTATATACACACCTACGTATGTATGTGCGAGAGAAGAACTTTTAGTGCGAGGTCAGGGCGAGAGTCAGGTGCCGGTTACGAGACCCTAAAATCTTGAATCCAGCCGGAATTCGCAAACTGATGAAGCACTCAAGCAAGAATAGAGAGAGACTACATAATTCGCAAGGTCTACTTTCAACCCCTTTTTCAGATTTTTCATCCTCAGATTCGTCGAGTATTTTGTAAAATGTATTTTATAATAGGGGAAAATCCCACGATTTGTTTGATCCCGATTTTATGTGGCGACAATTTTCTAATGACTTTGAAATCTACTCTTCCTCGATTGAAAATAAACCACAATAATACTGTTATTTACACGCGTCTCAATAGTCAGCGGGGAAAACGTCGCGACGACGTTTTTCCGAGCACAATCGGAAAGGAAACACCTTTGACTAATGTGTATAATTCGCAATTACGCGCGACAAGAAATTATTGTATCACTTTGCAAAGCTTCTATGCTGCGTGCGGTCGGGAGGGAAAACGAAAGGGGACACTATTGTCGAGAGAGAAGCGCGACAACGACGATCGACGGAAAGCTGACCGAAGGAAAGGGGGAAGCGACCGAAGGGACAGAGAGGGCATGCACCGAGTAACACCGAGCGAGCGGTGTCGAGTTGCGGGTGTGTCGTGTGTGCGAGGAGCGCGCGCTGACTCGGACTAATAGGCTAACAGGCTAATGTCGGCTCGTTTTGCCCTCTGATCTTCGCTCGAGCGCTCGCAATTATCGGAGTCAACTGGTACGAGTTGACCCACCGCGCGGCGGCGGGCTTTTTACGCTCAGGGACTTGGCCGCGCCATTCATGAAAATCGTCAGCTTCGGAATGCGACGCGTTCCACGACGTTTGTATTCTTGTTATGGTCAAAGCCCGGGCGATCCGTAGAATTGATTGGTCAATGCGCGGAACATGGTTAAAGCCCGAAGAGTTTTTAGCATACTTTTCAATGTACGGTGTTATCGCAGTGACATATTGTAAATTGAGTTAAGTTTTTACAAGGAGAAGGTGCACACGTGTACGATAATATGTGATACATAAAGGAAATATTTTATACGCTTCAAATATCCATTCGGGCTTTGACCGTTCCGCGCATTGACAATCCTAAGATCGCTCTTGCTTCGAGCTTTGAGTGAATGACATTCTCACGCGTTTCCGGCCTTGTGCGCGCCCTCGACTTTTCTCTGCGCGTCTTCATCGACACGTGACTTTTCGCCACAATTCCCGCAATGCGATATTGAAAGGGTGAGACAATAGGGTTACGCTTTCTACGGATGCGTTCTCGATTCGCCGGGATAAAGAACACCGCACGTACGTAGATCAATAAGATCGCACGATTGTGATACTCGCAGTTACAATAAAGCTATCTCTCTCTTTCTCTCCGTAGCAGCGGCAAAGTCTTTATCGCGTCGATCCCCGTTACGGTTAGCTAATGAAGTTACTAACGAAGTTAAACAGTAGGAAAGTGGTTTTTTGTGTTGTATTCGCATCCTCCTCCCTCGCCGGCGAAAAAGTCGGCGTAATCAAATACACGCCGACCCTCTCCTCTTTATCTTGATTATAAATTAAACTTCAGTCGCGCTCGACCAATTAACTCGGATGTAAAGCCGGGAAGCTTGCAAGCGTAAGTTTCAGCGTGCAAAAGACTGGGAAAGGTGTGAGAGTGAGAGAGAAAGAGAGAGAGAGAGAGAGAGCTCTCGCGTTGCCCAAAGTCCCGAGGTTACATTCACAACCGCAAGACGGAAAATGTTTCCGTATTCAAATAGCGTCTTACAGTTTATCCACGGAAAAGTTACTCGTGAGATACGAGACGCGCGCGCGCGACTCCGAAAAGAGTTTATCGAAAGTCGAAGCAATCTAGAGAGGGCCGTCGATACACAGGTCGCAACCGATACAGATAAATCTTATTCCGTACGGCAAAGCTCGCGTTCCCTCCTCTCCTTCCCATCCAACTTTCTCCCGAGTGATTAATTTAACCGTGCAGCGGATTAAACTTTCGCTGCGCGTCGTTTTATTGCCGTTTTACGGCTCAGGACCCAAATAGATAAAATCGAGGTTACATTCTCGTGTTGCCCCTCGATGTGTATGTGTGTATACAAGCGCGTTCCGATCAACGTAATCATTGCGCGTTGCAACCCACTAATTTGCATCACGTGGATAGAGATAGATATTATTTACGTTTTTGTATAACGTGAACTTTGGTATATACGATATGTCGTAAACTTTTTAACGACCGGTCATCAGCATGCGATTTACGAGGAAATAAATGTTACATAAGTATACACTCGGCGATACTTTATATCAATAAAGAATTGTATAATAAAAAATGTAAAGTATAATTTTAATTATATCCACTCAAAATGCGCCAGGTCGCTCTTGCGCTCGACGCGCAAGATCGCGATTGAAACGCTGGAAAATTGAATTTAGTATTCCACGAATTTCGTGCCGATATCTTGTTTAATTTCAATGGAACATTGATCCTCTCCATCAGTCTTTGTCACGTATTGACACTTGCTCGATGCAGCAGTTTCTCCTGCGCACTGCAGTCCGCAGGAAGTTTATGTAAAAATTTCGCGCAAAACTTAATAATTCTTAGATCCTTATACGCGCGACATGAACTGACGAAAAAATAATTTACATTTACAAGTCGCAAATTGAAACTTATTTTTTTTCTCATATTTTTCGTTACAACATATGAGAAAGAAAATATGAGAGGATATATTTGAGGTTTTACGTTGGCAAATATAATTTTTCTCTTTCCCTTTCTCTCAGTGTTATTCTCGGAATATGTTGAATTTTAAAACACATTATGTATACGTACAGTACAAGCAGATATAGGTGTATGATAATCTCCCCAGAGAAAGTTTGCCTTCTTCTCAAACTGCTATCTATCCTGTTTACGCGTTTTACGAACAAATTGCTGTGCTTAGATTAATCTTTATCGGAGCGCGAGGAGACTTTATCGGAGTTAAGAGGATCAACCAACAGTCGGTGCTTAAACAACAATATCTTTGAATATTCGCGAGAGTAACTCCGCGACAAATCGATCCTCTTTTTGTTTCATCGCGTCGCGCATAAGATTTTGTTATTTTATTGCTCTTTTTTTTACGAATTAAACATTAAAACTCTCACGACGCGGTCAATCTACTTCCAAAATTTTCGCTTTAATACAGACGAGGATGTTGTATAATGCAAATAACCGAGTGTGTGTATATATGTATATATTTTGTATATATGTAGCACGGTACAGCAGCGGAAATCTCCCTAGAGAAAGTTTCGCCTTCCTTCTAAACTGCTATCTATCCTGTTTACGATGCCCTCAGGATCCGTGCCTTTTCAAATATTCCCATATAGAATCATTCCATTATATAAAGTAAAGAAATAAATATGAATGCTGTCTCCTTTCGTCGTAAATTACACTCTGTATTTTTTTTCTCATTTAATATTTACTTTTTATTGTATTGTATTACTTTATATTTATTTTTTATCGTTCGCTTGTTTTCGAACAAAACCTGAAGAATCATATTTTATAATTAATCTGCAAGATATTTGCTGATATTTTTCTTCGTAGATATATATATATGTATATTGTATATATGTATATATATATATATATAAAATATATATATATACCGACCTCTTCTCTTTACGTCTTCCATTTTTGTTGCTCGCGCGCAACAACCCCTTAGATTTTCTCGCAAATTAAACACTGACAATCACAGTAGCGCTCCGCGAGATCCGCGCTCTCAAGACTCTCGCTTTAATCTTGGCTGTTTAGAATCTCATTACTTTGTTCCCCTCTCCGCCGCCGTTGCGCGTTCCACAGACCGACCAATTGAAGCAACCGATTATCCCTCACAACACATGCACGAGAGAGCCCCCCTTCATGCAAAGGAGCGCGATCTCGTTCGTCGTGCTATTATGGTTACGTAATAATGGCGTGGATTTCCTTCGACAACATTGCGGTCTTCACTGCACACGATCTTGCTGTGCTTTCAACCCCCGCGTACAAGCACAATGTTATTTCGAAATACATTTTCTTCCGTAGACAGTGATAAACACGAGGAAAAAGACAAAATTCTATTACAAGAGCGGAGTATTGAGAAAATTACATCTCAATAAAAAAAAATAAAAAAACATAGATTTAAAAAAGCAAAAAGGATCTCCACATTTTGAAAACAATGGATATATAAAAAGCTGCTCGCACATTATTACGATAATAACTGATATCCTGTATCACTTTTTCATTTTACAAAAGAAACTGTTTTACGCTACTAGACAATACGAACACGATAGAGAAGAATAATTCAATTTGCGGAAGGATAATTTAATTCGGCAATTTCCAGAAACTTTAACGAAAGCGGCAATCGTAGGTGTGTCTAGATGAATGGTATGAAATACTCGAGAGCTTTGCGGGGCTGTTACCGAATCGCGAGCACGCGAATATACCTTTCAACCCGTTCACTTTGTTGCTCTCCCTTTTATATTTACCTGCTCGTACTGAAAAAGCACAGAAATAACAATACTCGTCCGGCCGAACCTAATGCAATTGTTCCTTTTACGCAGTTGCAATTCCGTTTTGCTGTGCGCGCGTGTTGATGCTTCATGTTATTTAAAGAAGAGATCACGACTGTGCGGAGCTTGCACAGCTTGTCGCTTAAATTGCGCTTTACACAAGCTCCTCCCTCCCACCCTTCTGGCGATAAATATGTAAAGAACTTGTGCCGCCCGTATGTGTATCGACGCGACGTGAATACACAAGCCTATCAAACTACCGTAGGAAACATAAAGTTATGATTAACAACAAGATGAAGCGTACACTAATTCGATGCGCCCTATAAATTCAAACATACCACACGCGCTAATATTGATCAACCGCACAACGCGAAACACACTCGCCCACTCTCTCTCGTTGCCTTCGGCGACCCACAAACCAGGAGAGGCTATACTTTTCTACGGTAAACAAGCCCAATGACATTTGCAAAACACATAAGCAAACATGTAATAACATTTTTTTCGTATTGCATATTTAGATTGATAAAATTATCTTGAATACACATTTTTTTTGTCTAATATTTTGCTTGTCTTAATTAGATCTACGTGACCTGTATAAAATGAAGATAAAGCTACATATAAGTTTTCGATTTGCTACTAAGTGAATCCATCCCACACCGATGGCCACTTTAACTAGTATTGCATAATATATTATGCATAATATATTGCATAATCTATGTGTGCGTGTGATTTCTCAGTGGGCGCTATTGTTTTATTACTTATCACTTCTTTTATAGAACAAATCTGGTAGAAAACAATGTTGTATATAAAATATTTTTTGTAACTCCCCTGCAGTAGTATTATATAATATTACTTTTGTTTTTGTTTTTAATTTACGTAATTCGTGATGATAAAATAAAAAACACAAAAATTGCCGGCGTCAAAAGTTGCTCGAGCGGTAATATTATCGTATATTTTCAGATCAAATTTTTCACATTACTGTATACGCCTCGGACAAACAGAGATAAAAGTTTTAATAAAAAATTCGCGATGATATTTGTTCTAATTAGAAATGTTAAGCAAGGACATTGTTACGTTAACGTTACGTACTAATTGATGCGATTACGTCAATAAATGTAATCATTGAGATAAATGTAATCATTGAGATAAACTAATAAACCTCATAAAAATTATGCATGTAAACGAATTACGTCGATTCGATGTCTCCTCGAAAATATACGCGACAGAAACAAGCTCTATTATTATTTCACCGCGTCGCCATCTTTCCCGTTCGTTTACATTTTGACGACTACGGCAGTTTTCCTCTCGAGATATCGGCGCGTCCAATATTTACGTCGTTCTTCATTTGAAAGAATCACCGCTCGTTGCACTCTTATCATACGCCCGTAAATTTCCACGAGGGAAAAAGATCGGCCCCGCAAATCGCTATTCTCCCCCTGCGCTCCAATTTTGCGCGATGCTCGCTCCCGAGAATGAAAAGACTTCGTTGGGAGAAGAGAAGCCGAGTGGTTACCAACAAGACGGCGCAGCAAACGCTCGGCTATTCCGCGAAGCTGATATCGGCTTGCAGCCGCGCAGATACCTCACGTACCAAGCAATCTCTTTACCGTTCTCCGTCTTGTTCGCGCTTACGAGACGATGGTCTTCTTCCCTAGGATAATAGGCTCGATTTTTCCCTCGATAAAAGGCCCTTCTTTATCCCTACTATTGCAAAAAAGAGTCAGCTATAAAAGTTGATAGTTTTATAACTGACCCTTTTTCGGCAATTCCGAACGAGAAAATTTATAAAAGGAATAATTTAGATAATTTAATTTATTTTTATTAATTTGTTTTAGTTTTTTTAATTTAAGTGTCCAAAATTATTTGGTGCTTATTTTTGAGAAGCATCATATTACCGTTTTCTCAAAATCTTTGTTCATTTATGACAGTCAGAAGATAAGAAGAATCTGTTCCCGCTCAGCTGTTGCATCGCGAGCGGACAAAAGACCAAATTGCAACGCGGCATAAGTCGCGTAGATCTTTGTTTATTGCTACCATTTATTACGACAAATGTATCTATTGTGATCATTTCTCATTCTAATTCGTCGTTGCGACACATACATACACACACGCGCGCGCCCGCGCTCTGTGAGAAACGTCTTTACGAGGACGAAGAACCTACTCTCGGCTCGTTTCCAAGTCCCGAAGCTCGGAGCGCGTTCGAGCGTAGATCGAACTGCGCAGAAACGACGACGTAAGGGTCGGTCGCGAGTGTGGAAGAGATCGCAGGGGAGGGTTGCGACAAGAAGAGAGAACCGGGTAAGAAGCGCGTAGCCCGTGCTTATAAGGAACGATAGAGGAGCGGTGCAGAAGGACGATAAAGAGCGATAGGACAGAGAACTGCAGATAGAAAGACAAGGACACGAGGGGATGGGGGAGAGGATGTCAGAAGGAGGGCTCTGAAGTGGGTTCTGGCGTTGAATTATGCCGCGTATGCAAAGTGCGAGCTATCTCGCGCCGATAAGAGCGACACGCGAGTCGTGCATATCTCGGTGGAAATAAGCAACGACACTTTGCGTCAACCTTGGCTCGGGGAGTCCTGCGGAGAATGTTGGCGGTCGTCGCGAGCGCGAGCGGTAAAAGGGCTGCTCCAGATATTTGCATAATATTTATGCAACCAACCACCTCGTTCGCGGCGGTGACCAGTCTGCCTCTGTTTCCCGCAAGTTTGCAGTTGCAAGAAAAAAAAAAAGACACTTCCGCGCGCGCGCTATGTATCCGACAATCCATTCTCGCTCTTGCGCGAGAACAAGCTTCGCACTACGCGCTGCGAGACGAAAGTTTGCGGTGCGCCGCGAACGCGAGATATATCGGCTTCGGAATCACGACTTTGTATTTGCGATCGATACCGGAGATAAGCGACGTATAGCGCAAGGGTGAAGGAGGTTAGTATAGAGAAGGAGGAGGAGGAGGAAGAGGAGGAGGTGGTGGAAACAAACGAGCGGCCAGGCCGCTCGCTTTCGGTGGCTCGAGATTGCGAGTTTGAGCTTTGGCATTTGAATTCAATTTTGCCGTGTACAACCGCGAACTACAGTAACCGAGTAATATTCTATAGATTAGCGTGACCGCAACGGGAGTAATTACTCGAACAGTTGGCAATGACTCCCTTCGGCTTTTCAGCGGAATTAAGGCGTACGCAGGCGTAATGCGCGAATAATGAAGCCTTGCCACTTTTACTATCTCCGTTTCTGATCGAATGTCGTAATGCGTGCCGATGTACGCGGCGGCGGTGCGTTCTGGAAATAAGCTTGTCGTCGAGGTTTTCCGGAATTTTTTAATGCCGTCGCGAAATTGTACGAAACGGGAGACAGCGCAAGGTTTTCGTAACTTAAAATTAGTATTATCACGAGAGAGGTATATTGCTCATTGTCTATTATTCATGAGCTTCGTAATATGATGTATTAGATTTTCAAAAGTTTACTCATTAACGCAGAGCGTCGGAAAACGTATTTTGCAGAACGGTGGAGGAGGCGAGGTTGATGGAAACGAACATACACGTACGTGCTTCGCAAAATATCGTGTAATATCAAGCAATGTGGCAGAAATAGTATGCGCATTCGAACATTTCGTGTTTCTCGCAAAGATAATTAAAACCGCTTCGTGTATATATACACGTGCCCGCCCCGAACACATTCGTGGTGGTGATGGTGGTGGTGGAATTATACCGAGAACAGATCGATCTTAATTACCGCGACGACCGGCTATTTTTGCTCCCGGTGTCGTTTTATGACGCACGTCACAGAAATGAGGCGCGTTGTCAGTCGATTTGAGAGATCCGACTTATTTTTTCATATCTCTGTAAATTATTAAACATCTTGAATGTCACTGATCTTCCCCATCTTATTGTCTTCAAAATATAACATCTTCAGTCATCTTAGATATGTGATCCCGAAATCGCGACATTACTTGAAGGCAATGATTTTGAATACGTGTAATAAATCTATAAAGACGTGTACAACAACACACAATATACCGCTATTTTTATAAATGTAAGAATAATAATCGCGAGCACGAATCGTCCGCGGGAAAAATTCCCAAGGTTATCAACGTTTTTCCGTGTGCGTCACGCCACGATTCGAGAGGCCGTGGAGAAAAGGACTAAATGTCGTCTGAAATGACGTCATTCCCCTCCCTGCGCGCACACACACATACACATACACACTTGCCCATTCTGATATTCATCACCGCGGCGAATGAATACACGAACGCACGTCAGAAGGCGAAACTCTTCCTGGCACTGTCACCGGCATTAACGACGCGCCACATCGGATCCTTGAGCGAAGCTTAATGCCTATCCAGAACGACAATTTCGTCACGAAGACGAATATTATTAACGTGACTCGACACATAATGGGGACCGATGAGAGAAACGGAAGTGCCTGCGGAGGATTCCGGCTGTCGCGGCAAATGAGGACGAAAACCGTTGCGTGGTGCAAATAAAAATCGCATTTGTTAAAACAAATGAATATTAAAAAGCAATAAAAAAGACCCACTCAGCCTTTGAGACTACGGATGGAGATAGTAAAAATCAAGTCTTGATTAATTGTGAACGTTTCGA
>QVNW01002554.1:0-18815 GCA_014825475.1 Pseudomyrmex flavicornis
GTGTCTGATATTTCGAAAAAAACACTTTTAAAACAAAACCACGCTGTCTATGTGCAGTTTCAGAATTACGCGAAATCGTTAATTATTATTATTATTATTTTTTTTTTTTTGTTGAAGATCACACTTTAAATTGTGCACAAAATGAAATTCTAAATGTTTAGTAATAAATCATACGTCAGAATCTCGAGATTAGGTCAAAATATATAAAACAGGTCAAATCTGACAAGTCTTCATTCTTATGATGTCGAACGAACGGATATTGTCTCGTCTCGTTCGCTCTTAGTGCGCTCTTTTCTTCTCCGCGCAACAGGAGGTTTGTCTTTAAAAAAGAGAATATACAGAGTTAGAACTCATCTTATACCACAGTTCTATAATTTTGAATATCGGAATTGCGAATACTTTCCTGAAAAGTGCATGACTTACTAAAATTTGTAAAAAAAAAAAGATGAGAAAACTGAGGTGCTATAAACTTTATTCCACATTAGAATCAAGTAGATCCAAGAATAACTTCATCTTGCAAAGATTCAAAGTTTCTGACACATAAAACAACACTTTTTATTTAACTAAAAATCTTAATTAATTAATTAAAAATAATTAATTTTCAAAAAATACATTTTGAGATGCATACACATTTTCATTGTTATTTTATTTATTTCTGAGAGTTCTTAACACAATAGAAAATTCTTACAATTCGATTTCTAAATATAAAATTGAAGACTTCAAATAGATTTTCGAACGATCTACAAACTAACACACGTAAAAAAAAAGTTACATAAGTTCTTACTTGCATAATTAATTACCGCGTCGATCTATTCCGATCGGTGATGATCTCACGTTCTCGAAAAATGCGTTAAAGGACAGAACGCGGCTCGGAGGAAAATAAATTTGCATTGGCAATCTATTTTGACCGGCAGAATCTATCGGTAGGGAATATATATAGAACGAGGTGTCTATTCCAAGGTAATGCGGAACGCCTGAAGTTACGAATGTACATACAGGAATATCGCGGAGAAGTCAGTCTGGAAATGGACGATTAGGTTATCCAAGTTAAACGGGCAAACGACTGTCCTGCATTATTAAAGAGCTTTAGGTGGTAGAGAGTGGAGGAAGCGAGATCGCGACGGTTGAACGGGCGGCGAATCTAACATGGGGAGCCGGTAGACGAGGTATTTATTATGACACCACTTCCTGGCACAGTCTATTTCAGTCTTCATTCATACTTAGAAGCAACGACGATTCAGCTCATTCGCAAAACGAGCGATGAGACGCGTCGGAATAGTCAAATTTCATTCACAGCTTCGACACTTCGTGCGCGTCGCGAAAAGATCTCATTCAGAATCTATAACCCACACCCACATGCATCGCCACATTTTTTCTCGCTAAAACAACGGGAATCAAATAAGATAAATGTCCCAATGACAACAAACAATTTCTTTTTCATTTTTGTACAATCAGACTTTATTAATAATTATCGTTTTGACAAATGTCCGGCCACAAGTAAAACTTGTCCGAACATTTGTCTCAACTAGATTTCGAATTACGTACTTTACTTTGTTACAATAAATATCGAATTTAAGAAATATCTTATTTTGATATAAAAAAATTAACACTTTGGAATTTACCATCGATCCATCTTTTCTGTGCTTTTCGTCATTTTCTTCCTATAAGTCCAATTATGTTTTTTCCCACGTGTAGGAAACTCTTCCACATTTATTATCGTGTAAAAAAATAAAACGATATTCTAAAAAGCATCAAAAAAATTTAGAATGACCTTCCGAAAAACGTACTTGTACATGTCCCGCACAATAGAAGACAGAATACGTGGGTCGTGCGTTTGTTCGCTCGAGGGACAAGGTCCCTTCACACGCAGTAGGACGTGCATACATTATTACACACGCGGATATCGCAAATAAAAGGGAAAATTGGAAACATGTAAAAAAAAAAGTTAAAAAAGGTAGTAAAATACACGCAGGTATCATCAGTTTTACGTGTGCATACAAATCTGTTACCAGATGGACAATAGAAGAAGAAAAACTGCGTTACAAAAACGTCGTTTTTTAATCGTCGCAAAAGAATTTGCGAAGATTAGAATCTCCGTCTCACATCCTTGTGTCGTTGTGTATTGTCGTATTTCAACGTAACTTCAATTTTTGTGCCGGCCTCTTTAAAATTTTTTTCTACTCATTATCCCTGTGTGCCGAACATCATCTCTTTGTTTTCATATCGGAACCTATATCTGCGTTTATAATACGTGCACGCGGCTTAGTTATCTCTCCGGCATCCCGTGTTTTCGTCTGAGTGTCAATCCTCCTCTCTCTCTCTCTCTCTCTCTTCTCTCAGAAAGTGTCCCCGTGGTTGGGAGACGTGCAAAGTACATACTTTTACCTCTAGCGTACGATCGTGCCGCACCTTCCAGCTACGCTAATCTCTCGCAGATCTCCCACGGAATCTCATTAGAAATTCATAACCGTCGCCTCTCCGTTCCCCGCCGTCCCCCTGTTCCGCCGGTCGCCGGAGGCGCGGGGGAAAAAACCCATGATACGAAAGAAATAAGCAGGCAAAGTACATTAAAAATTAATTACTTTGCTGATGGAAGCTAGAAGTGCCTAGGTACGCTCCACACCCCCTCGAATAGCCTGCTTACCTCCGCATTCAGCCGTTCCGGGGAAAGAGGTGCTGAATTCCACCTCCTTATTTCAAAATACCTTTAGGTACCGCGTTATTTGTTAGCACGTGCTTTAGAAATCAAATGGTCGTTACCGTCTTACGCAAACGTGCGTTTTTTTTTTCTGCAGAGATTTTGACAAAGTGTGGAATATTTTATAGAAATATGAGTGAAAAGATCATCATGTCCATGAGAATCGTGCGCTTTTATATCGCAAACATTTATTCGTTCGTGTATTTTATAAATAAATGCAAAAATTATTTTAAGTTGCACAAAAGAAAAATCCTCCGAGATACAGACATAAATGACGGATCGCGGCAGAAACAAGTTCGTGAAGTTTACGATCCGGGCTTGACGCGAATGATACAGTTGAGGAATTCGGTCGGAACCGACCTACGGCAACAGCAGTGGCCATCCGTTTATTTTAATATCGGCTCATTACCTCTAGGCCGAGATAAATAGATAAATAGATTTCGCGGAAAGGCCTCGATCGGATTTGCCGAGCGGCGAGGCACTTAACTCGCGACCCTCTTCCGCGACGCCGCCGAGAGAGAAAGAGAATCGTGACAGAGAGAGGGAGAGAGAGGTAGAAAGAGTGAAGGAGGCACTCTCCTTCCGCCTACGTCGTCCGCGTCTACATCAAATTCCGCCGTCACTCCCACGTCCATCGTCCTTCGCAGAGCGGCAGGACCCGGGACTCCAGGAGTAATTAACTCCTTAACGAAGTAAACACGACGCCATCTTAGCTCCAGCTACCTACCTCCAACCGCCCCCTCGAGCATCCCTCCGTCCTGCATCCCCTTTCCCCTTTTCCACCCTTCGCGTGGGGTGGCTGTTGGCCGTAAATAAAGTATACCTGCGCGCAAGAGAAAACCCTCGTCCCCCTTCTTCCCTTCTCGTAAGGAGGTCGCGAGGCGCGAACCGCGCTTTTTTCCGTTACTCCCGGTCGAGATTGCACCGGCGATTTTATTTGCCGTGTATTAACGCGATTCGAGATCTCGGGAACTCCGTGCCGACCGAGACTCCCCTCCCGCAGATTCGCTACAGCTCGCCTAATTGCGTTTTGGTTGTTGCGC
Source organism: Pseudomyrmex flavicornis (assembly GCA_014825475.1). Classification (NCBI taxonomy): domain Eukaryota; kingdom Metazoa; phylum Arthropoda; class Insecta; order Hymenoptera; family Formicidae; genus Pseudomyrmex; species Pseudomyrmex flavicornis. The sequence goes on from QVNW01002554.1 coordinate 3,742, forward strand.
GTAGATTTTAGTATTTTAGAAACGTCATAGATCTTTTCTCTTTCTCGACACGATATACAGAAAACTTTGCAAATGTAAAGTGGAACAGTTTATTCAATGGCCATTTTTTTAAATTGTTTTGTTTTTAATTAGTTCGTCTTTTTTTTAAATTGTTTTAAATTAGTTTTCAAAATAATAAATATATATATATATATATATACACATATATACACATATATACACATATAAATAAGTGTTATTGTCGAATGCCGTTTCACTCCAAGCGGTTGCCCACAAGTGTCAAGCTAGTTCGAGCCTCGGTGAGCTCGCTCGTTTCTGTTCGCGGTTGCATCCGCCACGCGAAAAAGACGGAGGCCATGATTAATAAACGGTCCGGTGCAGTAAAGCACCGAGGCATAAAGCCGTGTTTACGAGATCTCCTATATCGATGATCCCAATCTCCACGACCCGATCGGACGCCTCATCCCACGTTCGCTTCTTCTTCTTCTTCTTCTTCTTCTTCCACTCCGAGCGGACACGTGATCGCCGACAAATGTATACGAGGCCGCGACCGTATCCAACATAATTCGACTCCGGTTTGCCGGTGAGGTAACACAATCCGAGTTGCATCACAGGCGTGGATCACATCTCCGCCACGTGAAGAGGGGGAGGGAGACGAGAGAGAGGTAAGGTAGCTTAAAGTTAAGGAGGAGGGTAAAAGCAAGAGGAGAAAGAGGAGGTGCGAGAGGAGGCGCAGATGCGCCGCGCGAACGTGGACAGAAGAGGGACAGACGAGGGCGAAAGGGGCCTGTTCATTCCTTCGTTGCTTGGCGTACAGGTCGAGCGGTCCGCGGGTCGCACGATCCTGGTTGAACTTTGAGTTCTTACGATCACTCGTTGCTCACGAGGCACGAGACCTGTCTACCGAAGACTGCGATCGGGACAATTGTGCTTTTGTTGTGGTACAGATACGGCATAGTCACTTTCTTCCTCTTATTCGGTCAAGTCGGTAACTACACGGAGATTTAGTATGTTATTTAAAAAGTAAATTACGAGAGAGAGAGAGAAAGAGAGAGAAAAACTTGTTAAACGCGTATGCATACGTAAATGAATTCCAAACAAATGCTTAATAAAAATAAAAACTAACGCTTAAGAAATAGAAATAACTTACAATTAGTTGAAAGAGTGAAGATCAGCGGGAGCGAATTTAAGTGGGAAATTTTGACGCGGCAAATTGACACGGATTGCGTTGGTCTGTTTACTGGAAAATGATTAATTGTCAGAGTAATTAAGAGCCGCGTTGTGTCTATCGGGAACGCTCTTTCGAGATGGCCAAATCTCCGAGGAACGCACATCGGTGATACAAAAACTAACTAATTAGAAAGAAAATTCTCGATATGCCATTCCGCATAAATGTATATAATATTTAAATAAAAAAAAAAAAAAAAAAAAAAAAGCGATAAAAAAATGAACAGCGTGTTTGACACGTTGAAGGCAATCTTAAATTCTTTCTATCCAAGAATTATACGGACGAGAGTTATGTAACGCGCGATTCGACCCTCCAGAGAGATACCGGAGCTGCTACAGACCCGTCTGATTATTTAATATCGTACAAAACTGCGCGCCCGCGCTTCATCTGGTGGGAATACATATCGAGAGAGAAAGAGAGAGAGATTTGGAACGGGGCGAAATTCAGAGGGGTTCGATGGAATGTAGCGTAAAATCAATGAGTGTGGAAAATCCCATAAGCGATAAGAAAATATTAACAAACTCTACTTAGAAGGATAATAAAATGTGTACTCTCAGAACAATAAAAAAATCATTAACATTAAAATTTCTTTAGGAAAAAAAAATTCTCAGGTCTCGCGATCGATGGATCAACGTTACGAATCGACTTTGCGCTGCACGTCCCGATGATTTAGTCGAGTAAATACGCTCTTAGGCATGAGGCAGCCAACAATGAGAGGCGCAATAAACGGATGACCGGATGTGACGAGAAGGCAAAAACCGCAATAGTTACGCTTCCCTCTCGGCTTGTTTTTCGTTCTTTTTCGCGCGATCTCTCTCTCTCTCTCTCTCCCTCTCTCTCTATTTGTTTCTTTTCCCGGTAAGTTTCTTTCTCCGTTCAACGTTCACGACCTCCTATCTCGATAGTTCGCGATTGTCTTCTGGCTCTGTTCTCTCCCTTTTTGTTTCAACTCCTTCTCACTTCCGATCCAGGTCGATATTACATCGTTTCTTGGCCGGTATGAGAAAAGATATCGCATGCATTTATTGCAACGGTATATCGAAACGGCGAAACGAAACCGATCCTCGCTTTGCCTCGACAGTTCGTAATTGAGAGCGAAGAGTTTCACCTGTTTTAATCGCCCGAAAGATTATTCTTTACAATGTTAAGTACTTTTGCGTTTGTTATTAACCATTTATTTTACTTGGTAGATTTCTTGGTAAAAGTACGAAAGTCGAGAGAGAGAGAGAGAGAAAGATTACTCATTACACTCTATAACAAATAATTAAAGTAAAAGGATAAACTGGAAATTTTATTTTTTAATTGGCATTGTTAGGTTGTTTTTCATTTTCAATTTGCCACACGAATATTTGCGCGATGATGTATGGACTGACCACATAATTAAATTAGTGAATATCATAATTTCCTAAAATACATGAAAGCAAATTACCTAGACAAGATACAACAAATCAAAGAAAAGATAAGTCATGTGGAATTACGTCGGAAGCAAAAGAAAAAATTGTGGGAGAATATTTAAAATGCGTCGCCTGTTCTCACTAGTTTCTCACATGTGTGCGAACTGTCAAATCTGAAAAAAAAAAAAAAAGATTTGTCTCGTTCGGTTCTGTAAAGGATAAGTGAAAGACTACTTGCGAGGTTTAAAATTCACTAAACAAAATGTGAGAAACAACGTGAATACAGCGAGAGCGAACGAGTTGTACGATGTCGAAGAAGAACGTCTTAAGAGGTTTTTTGTTCCTTTGTCACCTTGTCCTCCCTCCTACTGTTTCTTCTTCTTCTTCTTCTTCTTCTTCTTCTTCAGCTTCTTCATCCTCGCTCGCGTCTCTCTTTTCCGCGATCGTTCCCCAGGCACGAGGGAAATATTCGTAAGAATTAAAGCGCCGGGAATTAACATTCCTCGGAGTCGAGGGGGGAGAGGAGTTGCTTGGGGCCGCGGAGGAGCGGGAGGAGGAGCATGGTAAGTCGCGCGGGAGACCCAGGGGGATGCGTGCGTGCCTCCCTCGCTCGCGAAACAACGGGAGCATTACGCTCCTCCGCCCTTCCGACTCCATCATCTCCTCACCTCTCGAAACTCACCCCCTTTCTCTCTTTCTCCCGTCCCGCGCACTCTTTCTTCGTCCTGCTGTGTCTCTCTTTCTCTCTCTCTCTCTTTCACACACACTCTCTGTCTCTGTTTCTATCTTTCGTTCTCTCTTTCTTTCTTTCTTTCTCTCTCTTTCTCGTTCTCTTCGTTTCGTTCTTTGTCGTTCCTTCAGAACGGCGCTCGAGTCCTGTTCCTTCGCTCCCATCTCCGATTCCCGCGACCCCCTTCTTTCCTATACACGACGTCGTTCGCCATCGTAGGGGAGGGCGAGACTCCCGCTTTCGCAGTAGGGGAGGCTGTCTTATTCTTTCCACTCATTAAGGCGGATCGATGTGGCAGTGGATGCCGCGACGACGGAACGGGAGAGTGGCGGCGAGAGGGCGGCGAAGAGCGCGAGGAGAGACAGAGACGATGGGTTGAGGTGGTTGGAAGAAGGTAGAAGCGAGCCAGGCACAGCATGACATGTCATGTACCCACCCTCCCATTGACTCATCTCCCCCCGCACGTCTCAACACCACCGTCGCGGTCCTCTACGCCCGGTCCCGCTACAAACTTCTTCCCCCGTTACCCTCAAAGATGCGTGTGTGTATATGGAAAATACTCTCGCGTCCGCCCTCTAATAAGCTGACGCGCGCGCTACACTTATCCCGCAGCCTCTCTTCTTATGAGATGTACTTGTACTTGCGTGTGTCTGGAAAGCAGACGTAGCTTCCTTGCCGACCACACACGCGTTTCCGCGTGCCCCAAAATGTACTACTTACAAGTTTCGCAATCAAACTTCGGTTTGATTACACACAGCAAACGAGTGTGTGTCATTAATTATTTTCAAGCATTAAAAATATGTAAATTGGTTTTTTCTTTATTGCGAGTTTGTGATTTTATCGTACGCACAAAGTTTTGTACAAAACATTTTGCGCACTTGGTTTTTTATTTTACGTATATAATACTTTTCTTTATTTCCTTCGCACTGTCATCGTAGCTGACATCGATTTCTCACGAGTTATTCACTTCGCTGATAATTTAATTCGTTGGTCCTCGTGTTCTTTTAACTTTAATCCGCAGGAACAGAGGGACGTGGCGCCCACCCTTATGCCGAAATTTCACACGGACGCACACATCGACGACGCGTCCCTAAGACCGCCAATATTGAACGCCTCTCTCCCTCTCCCTCTCTTTCTGCGAGATATCTGCGCTAATCCAGAGCAATTTTGACGTTAACACCTGGTACTCGTAGGCATGTCGCATTTTGTTTCGCTTTAAGTTTTTTTTTTTTTTTTTTTTTTGTTCTCGACTAGTCGAATTTGCGAGATAATTATCGATTGGAAATAAATTAGGGAAAAGTCAAATAATTCACAGAAATGACAACTGAAATATTAACGAAGACGCACAAGTAATACGCGCTTATAAGAAATTAAAAAGTGGAGATTATAATATTTATTATATGTACAAACTTCTTTGGAAGTTTCAAATTCTATAAACAAATTAGAGGCTAGAAGCATATGACTATATAAATGTCGCAAGTGATTCGTTTGATCCATGGCACGGAGATATTTTGCTTCGCGCGTTTCCTAATCTACAAACTGTTGAGATACGCACACAACGCACACATCGTCATCCCACATCGAACAAATCCCGCCGCTCAATGCAATGATCTTAAATGCCAAAAATCAGAAAGAACTTTATCAGGAAAGAAATGACAAGAGGAAAAGCGACGATATAGATGCGTGAATCTACACGATAAGCAATAATAAATACGTTTTGTAGCAAACGTGTATTCGAGCATTAGTCGAACGTGTAATTTCATAATATTTTCATTACTTAAAGATGTTAACCACTAAACGATAGGAAAAAGAAGACTAAAATTGAGAGACAAAGCGAAACGCGGCGAAGGGTAAAGACCACGTGCTCCGCCACGTGGTGACCGAGCCCCACCCTTCGGCACCCGACTCTCTCTCCCAACCACCTTTCTCCATCCCTCGGACTCACTTTCCACCACCCCCGCTCTCGGGACGCGACTCGCACGGTTAAAGCCGCGCCGACGCCAGCTGACCAGCGCAGACCATGGACCATCCTTTACCGACACCAATAAAATCTCGCCGCTATTCACCCACCGCCACCCTTTCGCCTCCCTCGCCGTTCTCCCTCTGTTGCGCCGTTGCACCGTCGCCGCGAATAGTCTTTCTCTCTCCCCGTCGTTTTCTCCCTTCTTTTTGCTTCGTTTTCGTGGCCGCCACGTGGCATAAGCCACCCCGACGGACCGGCCGGCCACTACCGGCACGTGACTACTGTCCGAGTACAAGGAATCAGCTGACCGGCTACCCCGTTCATGCTCCTTTCTTTTTCCCTCGCTTGTTTTTACGCTCCCCTACTCCAAACGTCGTCGTTTGACTTCATCCCTCGTGCGCTCCTCACGTTCTAAGCTTTTTTTTTCTTTTTTTCTTCTATTTTTCTCTTGGGAAATCGCGCACTGATATGAACTGGTATTCTTTCGCATTGTGTATCTTCGTGATTCGGAGAATGATAAAAGATAAACGCAAACTTTCAATTGTAATTAATTGTACGACTTTAATGAAAATCAATAATAGTGATTAATGATATATCCGGGATGTATGATGCAAAAAACATTTCTCTATAAGCACGAATGATAGGCACGTGAGCGCGCAAGTGTGTATGTGTGTGTGTGTGTGTGTGTGTGTGTGTGTGTATGTGTATGAGGATGACTGGAGTTTTAGTTTCCGACGTTACACCTCGAGACGTTATTATGTGCTGAGAGACTAATTACGAGTTGAGATTTATGGCAACGAGTAGGAACGATATACTCGCGTTTAATTATCTAAGCGTAATCTTGACGCTGATACTCAAATCCGAGATGATGCTGTGTCAAACGTTCCAGCATTCCGTGAACGTATCTTTTGACGCGTAACACGGACGCGTGGCTCCATATGGTAGAGGTTGATACAGTTGATGGAGGGTGAGCGCGCGGGACGGGAGTACATGCACCCTTCGTCTCGGAAGATTTGAAGAGAAACTCACCATCAAGAAATTCTGTGACGCGCTCGAAATGAAAAAGACATTAGATGCAAACCTTAACGAATTAATTATTCTAGGAACGCATGTAATTAACATAATATAATTAACATTATTAAACGTCGAGTGTTTTTTTTTTTTTTTTAATTCGTTTGCTCTTTATATAGGATTTGCTGCGCAAAAAATAAAACTTGGAATATTTAAAAGAAAACAAGAGAATATTATTGTGTGAAAAAGTAAAAGTAAATTCAGTAAATTTATGTTTGAGATACTCATTTATTTTTTCGATATTTATGACAAGTCTATATTCGGATTCTTTCTTTCTCTCTCTCTCTCTTTCTATCATTATTCGCGCGTTTAACAAGAGAAATATTTAAACATTCGTTTTCCGGCCTTATATCGTGAAGTGGCGTGTGTTGCAGTAAGTTACAATCTTAGAGGGAGAGGAAGACGATTGAGGAGAAACACATTGCGAAGTTTTGACACAAGCGCTAGATCTATCTCGTGAATTGTAGCCACGCTACAACGCTCCCGCGCTCTTATCGATAAATTAATGAATGATGTGTTACGTTGCTTAAAACTTTCTCTGACGCGTATAACCAAATAGTTACATATTAATGACACACACAGGTTGTTGTAAAGTATATCTCTCTCCATTAGGCACCCTCCGACGGGAGGAAGATGTATCTACTTGGAGAGTTTGTTAATACGAGGGAGAGTGTACATGTGGAGTTTTTCTATTATCACACGGCCTCTACTCACGAAATCTCACATTTTTGATACTTGTCGCAGAATCTTTTACACCGATTCTGCGGTGATGTGTTGTCCCGCCGACGTATTTTCGCAGTCACTTTCGACAAGTGAAAAGCGTATATAAAGCCGTATCCCTCGCTCGTACACATTCGCGCCCCTATACGTACCGGCGAGAGTGACAGGGACGGTTGGGGTGGTGAACGCGGGGGGGGGGGATTCACCGGCGGAAGACACATCGCAAAGTTTTAAACTCGCGAGCGTGTGTCGGCTCATCATGCGAATTCTAAGTAGAGGCACGGCGACGACGACGAGAATGGCGGGAACGGGTAAGGTGCATCGAGGTCGGATGCAGCTAGAGAAAACGCACGTGTGTGCCCACAAACATACGTACATACGTATTCGTGTGTGATACTAAGGTCGTCTGCACAGGATGCCTATATGTAGATTGCAGAAGAACCACGCCCTCTCCCGTCGGGGGGTGGAGGCGGGGGGGTTCCCCGCTCTTTCGCCTCATCCATCCCCAACCCCTAATGACGCAAGTAAAGCAAAACAAAGAAAGGTTTATATACCGGAGGAGCGCACGCTCTCTCGTTTCTCTCTCTTTCTCTCTTTCTCTTCTTTCTACCCCTTTCTCTTTCTTCCTTTCTCTTTCTTACTTCACCTCGCGGGGATTTCGTCTCTTTCGCGCCATTTCTTTCGTCCTCCTCGCACGCATCAACTCGTCCTTACGAGTTACCTTCGCTCGCTCGCTCACGCCGCGGGTCTCCTTGTCTCACCTACGTCCTCTCTCATTGCCTCTGTCTGTCTCTCTATCCTACCTACACCCACCCTCCACTTCCTCCCCCTTTTTACTCTTTCTCTCTTTCGACGGCTTGACTCGCTCGCTCGCTCACATGCGCGCAAATGAAATCGATTAAAATGCTGGGCGCAACTTCTAGGCAGAGCTGCTGTACCCCAACCCCGAGCTTTCCTTTTAACCCCCCCTCCCCCCGTCACCCCGCCACGGCCGTTCTCCGCTCCAACCTCCGCCAAACTCCCACTCCTTCGCTGTAAGAAACCGAGAAAACCCTTACGTGCGTTCTCGCTACCTACCACCCGCACCTCAAGTTTCCCCAACCCCCCGTGTACCATCGCCGAGAGAAAGAGAGAGAGAGAGAGAGAGATGGTGTGGGTAGGCTGCAAAGTTCGTACGCGTCAGTGTATACACGTGTGTGTTGAGGGGGTGTGCAGGCACATGTGTGCGTGTAAAGAGAACTCTCGTATGCGTGATTACCGCGTCTGCCACTCGTGCATTGCTTACGCCTGACACGCGCCTGTGTGTGAATATTATACACACAAGAAACGCACTCGTTTCGCGATCATCTTACGGCACTGTTATTATCTCCAAAAGTGACGATTTATAATAAACGATATCTTACACACGACACCATTAAAAATTACGCAGGTTCAATTTGTAAATACAATCGCGTTTATTAATATATGACTTGCATTATTGATTGTCACGGCAATTTAGCGCGAGTCCAATTTGCGGATTTCCACCGGAAACACGAGGGGGGAGAGGAGTGGGGATAAAGTTGGTTCGCTTTATTGATATATTTTACATTTCAAATCCACGCGTCCACCTCTCCGGTGTCCGCGACCGTTTCATCCATTTTATTTGACTCGTTCTTGCCGGCGCATTCGTTTCGTCTTCCGCTCGTTTCCTATGAATATACATACACACGTATAATTTCTCATGGAGGCGCACGCCGCACAAACGAGTGCGTTCGTCTCCGCTGCTTGAGCGTGCTCGAGTACCGGTTCACGTACATATATATATATACACGACGCTCGCGGTGTGTCGCACGTGTGTGTGCACGTGGGGGTGCGCGTCTGTGTTAGTTTACCGAGAGTAAATGAGTACGCGGCAGTCGCAGGCTGGTTGGTAAAAACAGTGGCCCTCCTTGCCTACCCTTTCCTTCCGCCTACCCTCTACCGTTTCTCCCGCACTCCCTCCCCCCCTTGGTCCTCCCCCGCTACCCTCTTACACGTCCTTCTCGCGAGTCTCATCCCCCCGGCGACTCTTAACCGCCGTCCCTTCGTCTTCCTGTCCCCTCCGCGCTCCGCCGCGCCGCTTCTTCCCTCGTTTTCCTTACCTTTCCGATATTCCACTCCCGGCAAGTTCGCGCGTAGACGTAAGACTCATTCGTCTTAAATCCTGAAGAGAAGCGACGAATTATTACGCGAGCTGAAGCGAGGTCGCGCATACGGCAACCCTCTATAACTGCCGCGATGCTTTGTCTGACGTAGCGTAAAGCAGCAGCGAGGTATAAAAAAAATTGTCATCGGAATATTTGCAAAGATATCGCGAAATAATGTGAGATATAGAATGTAAGCGATTTGAGAAAAAAAAATGTTTTCCTTACACGCGAGAAGAAAAACGCGACTAGAAAGTGACAAAGCGTTGCAAAATAAGAGAAAAGTCTATGTAAAAACTGACAATTTACAATCAAACACATGTGTGTTTTGTTAGTTAGTTTTAATTATTTCCAAAATCGAATGAAATATGACAACACGTGACAACTTGCCAATAACAAGCGTTAATTCTTTTTTTTTTTTTTTTAACAGAATTTTGAAAAAAAAAAACATTGTCCAAATAAGCTTTAATCGAATAACGCAAAACACTCTCGTGTCTCGTTGTCCTCTTAAAACTGCACTTTATTAATGAAGCCTTCGCGAAGCACCGCTCCGGCATTTAATCAGTTCGCTTTGCACTTGTAGATAAATCTTAATTGTATCTTTCGAGCTGCTTTGCAGCGCGAGAGACCCTCTCCCTTCTTCGGCTCTCAGTCGCTCGCACGCAAACTCTTCGGAGAGCCCGCGCCGCCGTAAACAATACGTCCATTATAAAGTTCAATGAGGATCATCGAAAGATCCTCGCTAAGACCAAGGCTACGACGAGTGTGCGAATGAAAAATAAGGATAAAAATTAGATTATTTGTGAAAAATTCACGCAATCATTTCGCAAACGAAGAAGAATTACTCCACAACGTTGACGATACACTTGGAAGAAGGGTGCGAATATCAGCGTCGATTGCCTCGCGATTTAACCGTCAGCTTTCGTTATCGAGATTGTTGAATCAATATTTCCGTGAGTATTTTGTTAAACAATTTATTATTGTGTTCAATAAAAACATGGCGATATCTTTGCGTAGGAGGGATCGTCTCGTGCAAACAATTAAGAAAAAGTTGTTTTAGTACAAGAACAAAATCATGCGCCGGCTTTTGTAACTCGGCGCGGCGTGGTACGAAATTCACGTGTCGGCGCTCACATAACTTAGCTGTAGCGAGCACGTGTTAGTTGAGCCTTGAATATGTAGTATCATATGAGATTAAATCGCATTTGAAAGTGTCAAGTCTCTAATGACCTTCGATAGCAAAACTTTTCGCTGAACAGACTTAGAAGTGGTTCTTAGGAAGTGTTTGTGTTCTCGGTTTACATATGCAACATACATAGCAAAGAATCTGTTATTGAAAATATAAAGTATCTTATTGCACAAATAATTTTGTTTACATTTAGAAAATACAGGATTAATTAATTTTAATATAATTGTTTTGTTTTTAATATCGGAATTTATATATTTGTGTATATAATATATATGTGTGTATATATATATGTGTGTGTGTGTATATATATATATATATATATATATATATACACACTATATATGCGTGAGTGTAGATATGTGAGCTTCTTTTAATTCGGTACACGTCGTATAGTAAGCAAGAACGACTATCTTCTTGCCCTTTCAAGTGTAAACACATGAGAACGTGCGCATTAACCCGCGTAGGGGTGGCACACAAACACACATATCTTCGATAGCTCGGTGTCGAAGGAAACGGAGGAAGCGAAAAAGTACGACAGAGATAAAAGAGCCGGAGTCGTAAAAGGATGAGAGCGAGAGAATCAGAGTACGACAGTGAAAAAGAAGGGAAGGAGGATGGGGAAACTGAAAAGAGAAAACGAGAGAAAGAAGAAACCCCACGATAGAAGCGCGAAGGGTGCGAGAACGCAGAGAGAGAGAGAGAGAGAGAGAAAGAGAGGAGGGTGGTGATGGAGGGTGGCTTGAGAGAGTGGATAGGGTAGCTAAGACGACCGGCTCCCAAGTAATTATAAAATGCAATCAATACTTTACATATTTTTCACGCGAGGGCGGAAGGTCTCCCTTTCTATCCCCTGGATTCTGTACGCGGTCTCCCCCGTTTCTTTTTTTCTCCGATTCTTTAGACGTCGTCTAATGTGTGTGAGAGAATAATTATAGTAGCAAAATGTCTCAAAGTAAGACCACAAAGATGTAGTCTTGACAAAAAAGATATGTTAATAAAATATGTAAGTCTACGCAAAATAGTCCGTAGCGTCTATAAACGTACGTCGAAACACGAGCAGCGGTAAATTTACACGCTAACAATTAAACGCGTGTGAATGAAGCAAACAATAATAGTGTGATAATACAGCGCGTAATTAAATCTTTGAGACTTTACGAGCTTAATTTAAAATCAGTCTGATGTGCGCGCACACATCAATTGAACATTTTGTCGGAAAATCTTCCTTCAAGATACTTTTAGATACACGTCTAGCGGAACTTTATATACTTCTGCGTTGTGACGTGTTTCCTCGTGAGAGACGAGAGAATGAGCAAAATGAAGAAACGTTGAATAAGTTAGAAGCTGAAAAGCACGGCGCCCGATCGCATCGCTAATTACGTTTGCACAAATGCATCGCGATACGCAAAGAAGGACGAATCCGTGACTGAGAATACAACATTCAAAAATGAACGAACAATGAAACCGGTCGGAGGAAATAATGCAAATCCGTGGTACCCGAAACAATAACACTTGAGCGTCAGTCGAAAACTCTCTTGCCGCTTCTATCCACCCACCCCCGTCCCAGTTCATGTTGCTTCGATGGGGACGGAAGGGCGGGAAAGAGTATGCAACGTGATCGTCTTTGACCTTAAACTCACGCACTTTGTCCGAATCGGTTTAGCCGGAGGAGAATCTTTAAACGTTTTATATGTAAACGTATGTGCACGATAAATGTAATTGCGTAATACACCACTTTACATACCAATCAATAACGATATATACATATATATGTATGTGTGTGTGTATGTGTATACATTTAATGTTTGATAGTGCTATATAAAAAATACAAGGCTTAATTAATGTAACCAATATCTAAAGATTAAGTAATTTAACTTCGCTCGCTAAATCTTAATTCCAAACACCGGTTTTACAAGAGAAGTAGATGTTAGACGTAATCTGAGATTTTAAAACCTATTATGCGCTCAATACACTTTATACTGCAATTTTATAAGCCTGATTATTAATATTTCTAATTATCGTGTAATAATTGCTCAGATTAGTAAAATTGAACAAAGAAGAGTGAGGGGAAAGTAAATATTAGATATAACACGAAAACATTAGCTGCGGATGGAAGGAATTCAGTCAAAAATCACATAGTAATTTTAGGATATGATTGATAAGTTTAATTAATAAATGTCAAAATAAAGATGATATTTCGATTTAAAAAATTTCACGTTTGTTAAAATCTAACATTAGACTTTTTTTAAATTCATATATTATCTTTTTTTTTATTATTAATGCTCGATCAATATAAATTTTACAGAGGTTGCATGAAGTGTTCCTTAACTTTTCAGAACTATCGCAACTGCTATCGATATCCACAGCTGTTCCATCTTCACCGCACAGTATTCCTCGATACCACTTACGCTCCAAAACTTTCACCTGAGTTTCGACGATAAGATTATTTATACGATAAGAGATCAGTATTGGCGCGGAGCTTACATCACGGCGATATCGCTGACAGATAAATTTAAATATATATATATATATCTTTGTGCAGTCATTGTTTATAAAATCGAAAATTTGTAAAGCCATTTTTTTTATTCAGAATACCAAGACGATAATTTCTAATTGATTACATTATCTTTTTTTTTTCGCGCATAGAATGAATCGAGCGAGATTAACAAACCGCCGAAAAGTGTTGAGGTAATCTTCTAGTACGATATACGTTTAAGAAACGCATTTTCTACGCGTTGTGAATATATATATATATATATACACATTCATCTCTCTGATTAATAGTCGAACGTTATTCCTCACAAATACTTAAAGAAGGTACCGCTTGCCCTCTCTCCCCCATCCTCTCGGGCTACTTTCTTGCAACCACCCGCGAAAGTAAGTAGTGAGTGAGCGGCATTCAAGGGTTAGTGACTATAGAGATGCGGGGGGTAGAAAAGGGGGAGATGGTAGCAGGCAGAGAGTAAGAGTAGGAGGACTCGTGCGGCCGGGTGGCGGGCGATGGTGCCGGTGGGTGGTAAAAGGGTGGTAAAGGGTGGTGGGGTGAGTACACCGAGGGTACGGCCAGATTTTAACGATTCCTCTGCCACGGAGTCTTAAGAGAAAGAATGGCGGGGATGGGTGAAATGAGAGGGGAATGTTGGGGGGTAGAGACGAGGATATTCGGTGGTATGGGTGTATGGGATGTGGGCAAGGGACGGCGCGGAAAGAAGAGAAGGGAGGCAGAGGGTGGTAAAGGAAAAGACGACGCGAGGTAAAGGAGCGGCAGACGAGAGGAGCAGGGGAAGGAGAGTTAGACTCGCGGTGGCGGTCGGCAGGCGAACGAGGGGAGCGAGGAAGAGCGAAGGACGCGAAATGAAGAAATTCTATCTACATTTCCAACCCTTCATGCAGCGTCTTACCCCCTTTGCGTCCCTCGATCTCTTCTCTCTCTTTTCTCGCGCGTTGCAACTTCCTTGTCCTTCGTCTTCTTCTTTTCTCCTTCTTCCGCGTCTTCGCTTCTTCTTCCGCAGCCACGCTTCGTTCCTTCAACCACCGTCGATCCTCCTTCCGCCCTCACCACCTCTCATCCTCTGACATCCGCCACCCCCCAACGGTCCTCCTTCTTCTCTCCGTGCAATGTCCCCTCGACCCGCGCTCCCGCGAGCAACCACCCTGTTGAGACAATACGACCAGCTCGACCCTCTCCTTCTCCTTTCGTTTGTTCGTCTTCTTCTTTTTCTTCTTCTTCTACTTCTTCTTCCACTTCTTCTACTTCCTTCTCGCGACTCTGTACTATTCCTCTCCTTACGTACCCGTTCTCTCCTTCAAGTCACTCTAACCCCTTGAAAACCGGCATCGCCACCCGCCCACCACCATCACCATTGCAACTACCAGAGAGTATACGGTAGGGTTGCTTCGGTGCTTTCATTCTTTCCTTATCATCTATCCTCTCCCCCCTTTTCTCTCTCTCTCTCCATCCTCCTTTTTCCTATTTCCTTCCAACCCTCGTGTCCTTTCCCTCTCGCGTACGACTGCGCTCGGCACCACTTCTTTCTCTTTTCTTAAATACAAAAGCGAAAATTTTGCTTATTAGAATATTTCCAGAAGGCGCGCTTTTCCCGCAACTCTGTTCACTCACCAACCCCATCTCTTAGTCTTTAGCGAGAGTTCGTGCACTCGAGTGTGACGGCATTGGGCTCTGTGTGTCGGTTGGGATATCCTCTCTCGTTTCTGGCCGCGTCGCGGCGGACGACTGGTTAGCGGCCATTACTATGATTGTGTGTGCGCGCGTAACTTTAATTATTATTACACAGCGACCCTTCTCTCCGGCGGCCCCGAGCGGAACAGTCCGACTCGGCGTATGACAATAAGGCGCACCAGGTACTTTGTTCGGTCAGGTGTGTAAGTGGATCTGTAAGTGTGCAAGGGTTTAATGTGCACCTTTACACGCATACGTTACGTGTCCTCAATGCATCTCGCCGACACAAAGCCGAATTAGGACTTTTTCGCGTTCGCATCGGGCACGTGAACTCCCTTTTCAACCCTCCCTTTCACCGAGAAGAGAGAGAGAGAGAGAGAGAGAGAGAGAAATTAACAAACGTACAATGTACATACATAAATAAAAAAGAAGGATATGAC
>QVNW01002555.1:0-30003 GCA_014825475.1 Pseudomyrmex flavicornis
TGTGATCTCGTGCATTCGACCCTGCATGATAATTATTTTGAATGAGTGCCAAGATTTTGTAGACCTTTTGAAATGCGGCGAGAACACTCACTTGAAAATATAGTAATTTTTCAAAAGAAAAACCTCTAGACGGTTCACTGGTTTTTCTGTGAGATTGATTTCGCCGTTAAGATATAACAGTTGAAATAATCGAATAATATACATTTTACAAGTTGTTTATATAAACTTGCAATTGATTTCTGGGTTACCTCTGGCTCCAAAAAGTAACAGAGTCGTATAATGTTCTTTTTTTTTATTGCAAATGATTTTATTTACAGTGACAAATGTAGAAACTCGAGAAGTTCATTTTTCTGCTGTTAAAATTATACGAATAGATCGGTGAACGCGTATATCTACGTACGGTACGTTCACGTGTGCAATTCGGTATCGTAAGTGTCTGTGTTTCCGTTAGTAAGTAAAGTAGAATAAAACATATTTTTTCTTCGCGTTCTATTTAGATAGACACGTTGAACGGAGTCCACTCTATATTTAGAAACAATTTTGGTGAAAAAAATTGCTTTCAAATTTGATAAGTCAGAAGTGAAGTAAACTGAGTTGCACGTGTAGAGAAGTTTTATGCGCGTAGCTAAATGAACTATATTTTACTTTAAAATAGCACGAGAGATGGTTGATTTAGCTATACGTATACAAAGACACCGCTGTGACGTCACGACGAGTAAATTTCCGAAAATTCCAAAATTTCTCTTACAAACTACTGCAGAGAACTGACCCATCTCAAATCTCTACAATGGTTCTCTGGAATTCTAAACTATTGGTATATTTTACACCGCTGTATTACTCCTCACATCTCAATTTTCAACATTTAATCCAACATCGATGTAACAAAAACATTTCATCCATCAAACGCGTTCCATCGCGTACTCTCGTATCAAATATACTAAAAATCTTTCCAAGTTGTATATATTCAATCAATAACACTGAATATAAATCATATTGAAACGGAGCAGAGCCCGGATGCACTTTATTTAATCCATCCAGTGAGAGAGAGAAAGAGAGACAGCCGTTTTTCCACACGCGCGCGCGCGCGAAAAGGAGGAAAAACTGCCCGCATTTCGCTTCTGCAGAAACCTTGAAATAGCTCTCTCTCTGACTCCGGCGACGTATGCGAAAGATACATCGCGGGTGCATTTTGCAGCAGCGAGGGTTGCATGTGGGTTGGCCTTGCCACGATTGGCCCCGGTCGCACCGGTGCATCGCGCAGAACCAGCCGCGCCGCAGTGCACGGCTGCAGTCGAGTCATTATGCAGGTACTGCCGCCTGTCGCTTCGCCCGTGACCGCAGACCGATGTTGAGTGTTGACTGTCGCCGGGGTTGATTCCCGGGCGCACTTGCCGTTCCCCGATGCGATGGGACGCCGGCGAACCGCCGCGAATCTATTATATCACGCTGAATATGATTTCCGGCGTGTGACAAAACGACGTGGCCCGCCGTTCCGCCCCGTCGCTCGACCGCGTCTCGTTTCCTACCCGCGCACTCATTAATCTTTTACGAGCACATCAGCTCTACAGGGGGTGTTTATGATTGCCCGCGGAGAAGCTTTCGGGTTTTTTTCTGCGTTCGGCGTGCGCGAATATTTTAATTACTGAATAATCTAAATTAATCTAAAACAATAATTTTTTAGAAATAAATCTAGAAGCATATTTATAATTTGAATAAATAAATATGCCATGTCTCTCTCTCTGCTAATTTTCTTTTTTAACAAAAGAGAAGTAGCTTCCCGTCGGATTTTAGGAGATAATTGAAAATTTCTATTCAATCTCGAGTTTATATTCAGAACACACGCGAATGCACACGCGAAACAACTGTTTAAACGGGTTTAAACTTCATAAATGCAACGAGAGAATTCGGACCGAAGAGACCGAGCTCTCAATCGAGCTTTGTTCTTTTTTCCATTTCGATTCTTTTTGCTTGAATAATCGCGCGCTTTTCACCTGTTATTTTCGCAAACGGTAATTTTTGCCGACAAATCTCGCGAGCTGCAGTCCATAAATTTTGATACACAGCAATTACTTCCACCTTAAATCACACGGCGTCGCGATGGAGCTGGTCATCGTCGAGGACTATTATGCGGCTAGCTCGCGATTCGCAACTTTGTGAGCGCCGAGATCGATAATACCTCTTGAATCGAGAATAATTCATGCTACTGTTCGAAGACACGTGAATTAAAGAAAATCGCTTTGACAAGAGATCGGCGAACTTATTCAAAGTCAAGACTTTCTATATTTAAGTTTATTATGTTTAGCAACCGCAAATTGATATTCACAATCCTTTACCACAAATTGCTTGTAAATTTGTTCTTTTTAATAAATAATTAAGCTATTTGCACGTAGTAAGTTTAGGAATATCCGCCATTCCACAATGCAACAATGCCTGTATCATTGATTAACAAGATTTTGCTAATAATTGTTACGCTAACACGTGTTACAAATTGTCATTGAGACAAGCAGAACGTAAACACATGATTAAATTTCTCGTGCAAATTAGAGACTCAACAAATAAATTTTCCATCCAATAATATTTTCTGCCGGTTATTTCGCTTTTGTAATTTAATAGCTTTTCGATTCCGAAATGTGGCCGCTATAATTTGTAATTATGCCCACCACGTAATACCGTATTAATATCACCACCCGATTGATCGTTTGATTAGCATCCGTACATAGTTTTAATCCCGTATAGTTGGTTAAGCTATTTGAAGATTGTCCGATTTGCATTGAGTTGGTTTTTAACGATCGTTGTTTATGTCATCTAACATGGAATTATTTTTACTAAACAAATTATTACACAAATTAATTATATAATTTAATAAACCTAGATATCACTTGCTACCTCAAAAACAAAACTTCTACACACGAATAGATGCAAATCGACGATTCCTCGAATTATCTTTATTAGTCAGAGCACGTAGCAACGACACGTGCGGCCGATCTCAGTCGACTTTTAACTTTGTATATACGAAGTGACCGATCGAAGCATTCGGCCGACGCTATAAATACACATCGGACGTTTACAGACGTTAGATAAATCACTGAACTTGAAGAGCCTCTCTTTTGACTCTTGCTTGCACGACTGCAGTTGCGTGACCGACTCTCTGACCTTTAGAATTTCTTTCACGAAAATCCCGTTTGCACTTACATCGCGGATGTTATAGTTACCAAAATAAGCCCCGGGGTGGCTTTTTCGATGATATATATCTTTGTTACGCTAATTCCGTATTTTCTGTCTTATTCAATATTGCATTTTTCTCTGCATCAAAAAGAAAAATATATCGGATTAATTTTCCTGCTATAGAAATTTCGATGACGATCGACTTCTCCCGATTCGATTTTGTAATAAGTTAAACACGTAGCTTATTTAGATTATTAAGATTAGAGTAAAAAAAATGTAAAATTGCGCGAGATATATATACAAATAATTCGAATTAAATATTAAATTTGAAACCGTTGTAGCTTGTTTGTGTTCATAATTATTTTTTTGGGGAAGTAGATTTGCTCACGAGTTAGTTTTCAGTATGCAATTACGTAATTCTGAGAAAGCAGAGCGCTCTTTTTACCTATCCTAAAAATTAAGCTGAATAAAGAATGCGGCAAAATATAAATCAAAATTTAGAAAATTAAAAAAAGCAAAAGTGCACACACACGAAATCTTAAATGTGACAAAAATCTGAAAAGCAAACTAGTTTTTCGACGCGTACTAACGTGCGAAAAGGGAAAATGCAAACACACGAGCGAACATTTCTGTTGACCGTTACTACTAGTAGTTGATGCGATTCGTCGCATCAAAATCACGGTTTTACTACTGCGACGGTACGTCGGATCGTGGCAAACTTTTACCACTGACAGCAACTGTGTCCTATTTCGAAATGGTGACTTGACTTGACTTCTTAGTGGCTTGAGGACTCTAGCAAATTCGTCCATACATAGTTTACGTTGTCTAAACACATGTTTTACGAGAGTTTCGAATTTCAAGTCTCAATTTTTGATTTTAGTGGACTTATGTATAGGTTTAGGTCGAAATTCGAACAACCGAGATGTTACTAGTTTCTAATATAAAAATTACTGTTCTTGTAATACTTACTGAAAGTCCGACAGTTCGCCTTTTATCCGATATATATACATGCGCGGTTTCTGCAATTAGATAAAAAGAAACCGGCTTGGAAAAAATTCTAAGGTGTTAAGCGAATTTAGGACGAGTTTGCAACTCTCTCACTAAAATCGCGAGACCAACGAGGTCCTATTAAGATGGTAGCGCGCAATGGTAAATGGCGCGCTCGCGCTCTATTTTGACTTATGGGGGCCGACTTATAAGTGACTTGTACTACTCGCTGTTGTAAGATTCGGTTTCTTTAGCCTCCCGCTTCTCTTGCTGAAAGAAATATTGTCAAGAAGGATATGTATTGCTTAATCTTTTTTATGTTAAATGGTTTTTAATTAAATTTAAGAAAAATTAAAACACAATAAACAAAATTTGATCAAAATAACAAAGCATTAACGGAAGCTGAAGAAAAAAACACGTAATAAATAAAGAAAGAAATTAAAATGAAAGAAACTTCGAACATTGTTATTGATACGAATAGAAGATTTCTGTTATGTCACACAGACCCTTGAACGTGAAATGATCGCAATCAAGTGAAGAGCAGGCGGCCCGAACGACGCGCCGCGATCTATCAGCACTTCTGCACTCAGCTAATCAAACAATTACGATCTAGTAATTAAACTTCGTTAATATAGCGCGCCAATATTAGTTCAATCGCATTTAATGGACACATCCGAATTACGATTGTGCGAAACGCGCGCGCTCGTCCTTTTAAATTAGCGAGGGGAGGCGAGGGGAGGCCAGAGCTTTAGAGAGACTTTGTATGCAGTTATATATGCGCCGATTACTCGTCAAGTAATGATTCGGCCTACGTTCAATACCGCACATATTTATTCAAGCGTGTAACGCGGACGTTACTCATATGTTTTAATATTGCTCTCTCGCGGGCTTTCAGCGTTTAATGGTAAATTACAACTTTGCGATTGCAAAATATCGACCTTATCGCTAACACACTATTTTCAAATATCTACGAAAACATCTGTAGAATGTGAAAAAACGTACATAGCTTGCTAAACAATAAAGTTTTGCGTAAAAACAAATAATTCATCAAAAGCATAGCGCTCCGCGAATTAATTTCGCGCTCATCGATCGAAAGAAAAAGGACGGTAAAAAAAAACCGGAGCGTGCGCGCGCGGCCGAAAAAGTTGCACCGCGATTTCGGTGCCAATTTTGTAGCCGTGGGATGGAGAGTTGTCGATAGCCGTATCTGCGGCAAAATAATGTATTGCTCGTGTACATTTAACGCTGGTTAATTCCGACCATGCCAACTTTTTGCTGATTGGCGCGGCAACGGCATTTAATTAAATTTATTTGTACAAAAAGATATTGATATATATTCCCCATCTCTTTTGCGTGTAACACTGTGCACGTCAAAAATAGACTGTAATGGATGTAAAACAAACTCTAACATCTTGACGCTTAACGCAATTTTTAGATTTTATCTATTTTTTTATTATTATTTACATACTAAATCAATTAACGATAGAATTAGATAACTATTTCTTCAGCATCTGCGCGCATGACAGAAATCTAGGTCGAAAGATTTACTTTCCAAATTTGGAAAATAAGTTCTTTCTTTTCGGAACATAGCGCGACTCATTTCGAGAAATAGATAAATGTATTTAATTCAATTACCGTCAATATTACATCGATACGTGGAACACACGATATTGACTTGAAAAATATTGATGCGCGTTTCTATACTGCGAGTAAAACCATTTTCAGCGTGTGTGCATCTTCCCATGTATTCTAAAACATACACACAGTGTCCTATAAACATTTATGATAATTATCTGCCTTTGTCTCTATCGATTCGCTGTTACAGAAAAACCTCTTTTTCCCCGGACTGTATTCGCCGCCGCAGCCGCGTAGCATCGATGCCGTTCGCAGAAAGTATTGAATAGTCATCGGAGCATTCTCGCGAAATAGTCATCGTTTACTGCCCCGCGAAGGCACAGCGATATAACACCCCGTTATATTTAAACATCCCCCGTAGTACGGCGACCGCCGCGCCGGCGGACACTTCCGCGTAACCGACCTCGACAAGCCGGGGGAAAACGAGGTCAGGAACGGCGCACACGACAAGGGTCGCACACGTTCGCCAGCGCAGCCTAGCTGCTGCCAGCCGGGAGTAGCACGCTCACTCGGAGCCGCTCGGCTCGATTCGACGCGACGACGGGGACACCGTTGTGCCACTGTACACCTGCACACCTGCACTGCGCATCGCACACACCTGAACGTGCATGTACAGGGTGTTCCGGGTCAATCGAATTGTTTTTTCGCAAGTTTCAAACAAACCAATTTGATGCGAGCCACTTTTCCGTTAAAAATTCCGTAACATTCAATGTTTCGCGATCGCCAATATGAACTGATCTACATCAAACATTTTTTTTTTATGTTTACTCTATGCCATGTCTTAGATTTATTGCACTTGTCTCTTGTCACTCGATTTCTTTAGAAAATTCGATAAGATCTTTCTCGATCTCTAATATAAACTGATTTAAATAGAATGTATTCTTTTGATTAAATTTATAAATAAAATGTGAAGTTTTCTGATGTCTTATAAAATTGTCTTATTTTTAAAATGATTCAAAAATAAAATATTGTTTTGCAAATATTATTAAGTACCGTTTCGATAAAAAAGAAAAACTAGTATAAATATTCAACACATATTTAGCAGCGCGTGCTCAATATATGAAAAATTATAATTTTTTTATGCGGACCTATCGCGTGTCGACGAGCGGAGGGTTAGCGGGGGCCTCCTCCTCCGCGGTGGTTCTCCCTCGTACGGCGAGTGGCCTCAGCGTCATTGGGCGTCGAGACGCCGACACGACGCCCGTGTTCTCGAACCCGATAGCGCGATCGCGACCGCGTAGTGCTGCGACACGAGGACGGGATTTGTTCGAGTTCTTCGGGTGAAAATATTGCCATTTGCCGAATTCGTAAAAATTTTGCAAAGGTGTTGCAAGCTGTTTGCTTCGAGAAAAACGCGCGTAAGGAAGAAATAAAACTGAACGTTTCGATAAAGCCGCGAAACGACTTCTCCACGAAATCCACGTTAATTGATTTTACAAGACAAGATCAGTTCTCACGAGAAATGATAGTCGCTATCGTGGATCGTCAAGATAATAATCATTCCAAAAACTAATACATTCTTCTGCAAAATTTTCTTCGCGAACGAGATCGATTTTAAATCGAAGGTGACCTGATTTTCGAAAACTTTACGACGTTCAGTGGATATAAGATCGTTATAGTGTGTGCTCGTGTGTTGCAATCGGTTTTAATCAAAGTGAATGAAAAAGCTACGGGATATTCTCGCTACTTCAAGCAACATCTTCGAGATCCTTGCTCGTTAAGATAAAAAAAAAATCTTTGTACAGTTTTAATATTCTTCCAATCAAAGCAGTGCGTTGCTCAAAAGCTCTTATCTGTTTTTTTATCTGGATGTCAGAAGATTGTAGATGCTGAATCGCTTGAAGAATGAAAGAACTTAGTGTAGTGAAGAATAGTGTTATATTTTTTTTTGGAAACGTTTGAAGCTCGGTACTCAAAGACTTCAAGTGTTATAGCTTGCAAATTTATAAAAATCTTTCGAAACTGGGGTGCAAAAGTGTCTCTGGCTAAGAAGCGTTGGAGAACAGCTTAGCAAAGTGTTTGTCTTTTGAATCATTTAATAGCAGAAGATAATCTCGGTTATCGCAAAAACGAAGGGACACTTTTCACCAGTGTTATATATGTACATAATCTTGACTTGAAAAAAATTCATATCAACGGTGACCTGCAGACTTTGACAAGCAAACGAGATCAGTGGAATGAGCAAAGTTAAATCCTTTCTCTCCGCATTGTATCTATTTTACGTGTATTAAGAAAATGATTTTGAAGATTGCAGAAATTATGTCAGTTTCGATACATCTAAAAAGTGAGTCGCCATTTCGCCAAAAACTAGAATTGAGGTCAAATTCATCAAACTTAAATTTGTGAAAGACCATTTTCTTTCTGCGAAACATCAATAAGCAATAGTGCAGGCCATCCACATCTTTTAAACTTTGCATTTGAGTGATCATTCAAGAAATTACTCCCCTGACCGAAGATCTCCAATTTCTCTCTCGACAATTCTCGAGACGGAGAAACTGCAGTCTTCAAATATTCAAGCAATATCTCCGGAGCAGCGTTTTAGTGACATCTCGCTGCAACATCAGAGGCAAAGACAGGTCTCCCGCGTCATCGATTCCGTGGACAGATTGCACGGACTGCGGGAGTCGGTCCCGTAGGACTCTAGAGTGTGTGTATGTGTGATGACGATGATGATCGCGCCGCGGGAACTGCCGAGGTGACTCGCGGCGACCTTCGCGAGACGACCAAGCGATTACTTGGCGGCACGCAGGATGCTACCGAGAGGTCGGATGGAAGGAAGATCTTCTTCACTCGTGGTCCCCGATTCGGCCTCACTGGCCGACAACTGCTAGAACCGATGACGGGGCATGACAGTCCGCGTGTCATGCCGACGCTCACGTCGCGCTCGCGGCTGCTACTGACGACCCTGACGACGTTGCTCGTCGCGCTGTCCTGCTGCTGCTGCGCTCGCGCCAGCGAATTCCCCGAGCGGGAATGTTGCGACCCACCCTACCCGCTTGCGAAGCCCATCGGCGGATCCACGTCCGCGCCGACGCCGACCGGAAGAAGCGGTAAGTTATCTCCTCCGAGAGATGTGTCCAGAGAATTAACCCTTGCGACATGTTTTGGACAAAAACTTAACGATGGTCGGTCAATTCTGTACACAGAATGAATCTCATCTGAAGAATTTATTTCAGGATTTAGCACTCAAAAAGAAAGAAAGATACAAGTGATATAGTTATTGTAAAATAATATGACAATATGTAGGTCAACCGCGAGCGATGAGAATGTGCCTATTATATAGCGTATTTATTGGTATCATAAATGCACATTATCAGAACAAAACACGAAACGTTCCGAGTTTCTATTTTTGGTTTCGACCAATGTTATATACATTTATGAAAATATATTATAACATATTCTGGTGGTTGACCTGCAGCATAATACTATATTAATTTGCAATAAAATAAGTTTATAAAAAGAAAAAAAACATACGTCAGATCGTAATGTTTGGTAATTTTTTGTTGAATAAACTTGAACTTGCACTTTTTGCAAGAGATGCGAAAAATAATTAGCAAATAGATAATGATGCAAATAGCGAATAATGTTAATTACGAATGAAGATTGTTTAGATAACATGGAATAAGGAAAGCATCATTTCGAATGATATATCTGTTCGTGCATGGCTCTCATCGGAGCTGACCATTAAATTTATAATGCGGCAAACTTGAGTTGGCTACGCACTGTTAAATTAATAACCTATTGTAACCGAATTAATGATTCGCTCATCCGCGAACGGGAATCGTAGTATCCAGTAGCTGCGGTTAGCGGAACGTGGCTAGGGCATATCTACAGTTATTGGTTCCCGTTCAATTATTGAAGCCTGTTTCCCCTTCTCCTGTCAGCTTGGCTCAAATAGAATATTCTATATTATACCGGCAAGAAAAGCTATCTATATGCGGCGAGAAAGCGAAATGAATGCTCTCGAAAGGAAATACAAAGCAGATTTGAAGATTTGAAGATCGCGAAAAATATTATTTTTCAATACTTTCTTCTTCTATGTTCTTTCATAGAATGCGAGCTACGTTTTTACAGAAATATATAATCAGTTATACAACTTTAGAGACGATATGTACAATTTCTAATGTGAACTCGAATTTATTTCGAATCACGTCGCAATTACACGCGGAGAATCAGTTTGCACGAAGGTATGTTTCGCACCGATAGAGCGCAATATTTAATATTCCGTGTAAAAACACTAATGAAAACGGCCTTCCTGCAGCAGTTGGCCGCAGCATTGCCGTAATTAGATCAAAATTTATTTTCCAACTCGCTGCCATTAGTACCGGAATATTATTTCATTGTTTTACTAATAACCGGTGTTGTGTGCACGAAAGCAGATTTTCTCCGGCTCTCACTTCGAAGGTTCAATTTATATATTCTCTCGATATCTCATTAAAAATTAAAATTTGCCGTTTCGCGGATACCGATTTTATTAATCGGCGGTGCGCTATTGATAATCGCAATATGCATAATCTCTTCTTCTTTTCTGAAATAACAACTTTTAATTAAGTTTGCTATTGAAACCAACGCAATTCGTTATCTATTATCTATTATCAGCTAAGTAGTCTACAGAATTTGTATTGTTTAAAGCAATATTAAATATTGATATATGCAATTGTGTAATATTAAAAAATCTGTAAAGATAAGTGGCGTTTGTAATTGACTTGGGAATGAATAGGGCGCGGCTTCCTCACGATTTTCCCGGATTAACTCTCAAACTCGCAGTCGCGCCGGTCGGTATATAAAGTAACGAGGGAAGTTACCGCGTAATTGGTCCGCATTATTTGTGTCCGTGTGAGCATCTCGTACTCGGATGAACTTCGATTGAGGTTGCGCGAGCTCGATCGAAGGTTATCTACGTTCGCTCCTAGCGCGGCGCGAGTTCCAGGGAAGGAGGTGTGTGTGAAAGTCGTTTCATACCCTTTGCGGAATTTCTCTTGTGGCGAGACATTGTCTGCGCGGCTATAGAGAACGTTAATGATGGAAAACGATCAATCTATACACGAATGGCCCTGAACTACCCTTGAATCTATAACTAGGTATAACAGTGTGCAACTGTATACGAAATACCGCAAATAACATTTTGCGTAAAATGTAAATTTGTTGTGAGATTATCAGTTACCGATCGCAGTTTGCAAACGTGCATCTTTTTCCAAGCGTTTCTGAATATTTAACTCTTCGTTCTCGCAATTGTCGAATTTTTAGTTTCTTTGTCTTCGCAATATCGCGAATGCATTTTAGTTTTGCACACCAATTTCATACATCCAAAATTTCGAAATTTATACGCTAATTTTATTGTGATTTATTCAATCGTGTTAAGAGAAGCAATATATGTAGGCATTTGATTTAACACTAAATAATAAACACTACTTATACATATATAATTGTTAGTGTTGACGGAGAACTTATTCAAGCGTAATTTTAACTGTTACGCACAAGAACGTTCATAATTATTTTCGCGTATTTGCCATTTAATTCCAAGTATTTTATTTCAGTTTTCCATTCAAGTATTTTATTTCAGTTAATTTTTGCGTCGAATGATTCTTTGTTTCCGAATAAAATTATACGCATCAAATGTTTTTTAGACACAACAGAATACGCGAAATTTTATAGCAATTTATTTGCTTTAATCAAAATTATTATTTGCGCGCTATATGTTCTAGTTTTTTTTCTTAAATGAAAGTTTTTACACGTCACAATTAATCCGCAAAGTAGAAAACAGTAAAATAACACATTAAGCAAAATTAAAATAAATCTGAACTTCGTAAATTTGTTTTTGCTAGAAAAAAAGTTTTATAAATATTGTTTCTTTTTGCTTAATTGTTCTCGACGTGTTGATCAAATTCACAAGGAACTTTCTCCATTTGCAAACCACTCTTTTGAGCGCATTATGTAAATGTTTTCCGCAAAATGCCTAGATTTAATGATGAAACGTGATCTGCGTCATCGATTGTCCCGCTTAACCGCCGTGAAATTAATTTTCGGCAAACGATTATGAGCTCGCGAAACGCACGTGTTTCGCGCGCAGTTGGCTTCGTTTTTTTGGACGGAAGTGGAGAAAGGGTTGAATTTTCGCGAAGTAATCAGAAACGACGGGAGTCACGTAAACGCATAATTGCAGCCGGTTCGTTTGCACCTACTCGGCCGTGACACTCCGAGCGAAATAAGCTTCCGCGAGGGAATCGTCTTACATTACCTACGGAACTTTGCCGCGCAGTCTATGTGCTTAATGATGAAAGATGATCGCCCGGGCCGAGCTCTAATTTATCGCTCGTTTATCGGCCGGCGTTTCATAAACGTTTAGACCAATCGAGGGCGAAACAATTCTTCTCGCAAAACTTAACGAGGGGGTCGTTTAATTTGCGTTAACTGGAAAACTTTGTCCTAAGAATTGATAGTGATTTTGATGGAAGCTTAAAAGCGCTCGGGCAATCAATCATAATTCAGAACAGATTGTGTATCATGACAAGCCAAATGAGGTTCGAAATGTTCATCATATTCCGAAAACAATAATTTTAATAATTTATATATAAAATCTTTTATCTCGCTCGAAAAAATCGTTTTTTCTTTTATGAGAGTTTATAGATAAGAACGATTTTAGAACATTAATTCCTTCAACGATGAACGCGTTTGATCCATTTATTTGTTACATTTGTATATCAGTGTCAATCTATTCGAAAATAGAATAAAGTTCATCAAAAACATTTATCCAGTTTGCACATGTCGTTGATTTATGTTATGCACGTGACATTAGACCGAAATAATACATTGATCTCAATAAAAAATTTTTCAATTTGCGCATGAAATATTAGCATTTGGAACATGCGGCGCTTATTTCAAAGGAGAGTAAAACTTGATAAAATTACATTGTTATATAACTCGTGATATTTCCATTAAAAATTCAATTACAAAGCAAAGGTTTGCTTGCATTGGCACCAGCATGAGAAACATGCTTCTGACCGATTATTATTGCATTAAGCTGATGAAAAATCGAGAGGTAATTGAGAGGTAATTTGAAACAAATGGATTAACATGTGATGTATTGATATTTCCGTATTGATTTTCTCTCTTTCTCTCTCTTTCACACTCATCACGTGACACATCATTGCGATGAATATTGTTCGTCTCCCTGTAGAATTATTCTAAAATCGGCTATATATATATATATATATATATATATATATAAGCGCGGAGTATAAATAACGAAATACGTTTAATCCGATCAAGCCGGGAGCAGTTCCGAGATTTATCGTTCGATATACTGCATAATTCATCGATTCTTAGCACGCCGGATTTGTGAATCGTACCGCAGAATATTCCTCTCGACGCAACTGTGAGCCGGATAAATTGCTTTTTGGCAATACGTTTTGTTCTACAAAATAATATTGCGTAATTCTGTGGCACTAAATAAATTTTTTCGATTTCCTTTCACGAAATTTCAGCGAAAAAGTCATTCTTCATTTTCGACTGAGAAAAGCGTGACTGTTGATACACTATGTGTGTACACAACATCGTGCTCGATGCGTTTTGCGCTAACAAGTTCCGCGCAGCGCGTTTCTCGTTCTTTTGCTTCGCGCGCATTTTCAGACGTCAAAGCTCTTCTTCACATCCGCCAAGATGCGTTAAAGCGGACGATACGGGAGGTGTCGACGTGTTAGAAGAAACTTCTTCGAGAAAATAAAATATCAAAAGGTGTAAAAGCACGGAGTTAAAAAGGGGAAGAAAAATCACGAGGCGCACGCGCGCGTCTTGGCACGTTTCCATGTACTTTAGATGCCAAAAGTCCATTTACAGAAAATTGTGCGAGAAAATACTTGCATAATCGATAAAAACGCTCCATTTATTCGCGCGATGTTCTTTTATTTTCTTTCGTACGGTGTTTTTTTTTTATTATTTTCTTTCATACTCTTCGAGTTTTAACGTCTATTCTCGCGAGAAAGTAAGCTGTATCAATTATATTTCTGTATTAAATTTAATATAAATAAAATCGATTATTCGATATATACAATATCAATACTTTTACGATATATATTATAATTTCTTACGCTATATTTTATGCATTTTATTCCGACAACGCAACATAAATATATGACACGATCAGCAGGATGAAATACGAAGGACTGATGCGGAGAAGAGAGTCAGAAATGAATATCTTCATTGATGGTAACTCGCACGCGCTCTGAATCGGTTTTAACGTCGCAGCTATTTTCATGCGACCTACTTTATGCTGAGTCTTGCCGTAACGAGCTCGCCTTCGAAATTCAAAGTACCTCGAACTCGTTTCTAGTCGTTCGTTCGGCAATAGCGAAATTTTCGGCTTCTCCGATAATACCGCTTCCTCATAAAATCTTATCGTGATTCCGAATCAAGTGTCTCGATCTCACAATTTTATTCTCGTCACAATTTTACTTCTCGATGGAGAAAAAAGAAACTTTCGCATTGTAATCAATAAATGCAGAACCAAATATAATACAATCTTTTTTGGGACGGATATAAAAATAAGTGTTTACTTATTAAATCTTGCTTTTTCTATATTTTTGTAAAATCTAAATATATATTTTTATATTTTTCAATTCATTTTTTAAAAAGCAATCTGACTTGATTCTTTTTCTTGGACATTTGTTAGTTTCATTTATATTCTTATTTAAATTGTATCAAAGTGATTTCTTTCCTGTTGGAAAATAAATAACATTTTTTCGCAGTGCGTTAAAGTGTGATATCCTTTCATCTCAATTTCATTTCAATTTATTTTATAATCGCACTATTAACGTTTTTTGTTTATACAAAAGATGCTTTATTTCGCGTAATTGCTTTATGTCGTGTAATCGAGCGTGCAGCAGCGGCTCAAAATAGTTGGTGCATTCTTCTTCCTTGCGCGCGCGGTGTGGCGTTTAAAGCATGTTCGGCGTCGTCGCGCAAAATTAATTTCGCGACCGTTAATCACGCAGAATGACGTTTCATATGCGCGCCGGAGTCGTCCAGTGTCGCAACGGAGTTGCCGCGTTACAAGAGAGACCATCGTCCCATGGAATTCCACACCATCACGCGAAGAAGAAGTGCTCGCCGGCTGAGCACTCGGAGGATCGTATAACCCCTTTCGCATCGCACTCGTCGCGTCTGTTCGTCACAGCTTTTTCACTCGGGGTGTAGAGTGTTTATTCTGTCTCTCTCTCTCTCTCTTTCTCTGCATCCCCGTCGTCGTTCGTCGAACTCACCCTCACTTGCGAGC
The DNA here is from genome assembly GCA_014825475.1 of Pseudomyrmex flavicornis. Classification (NCBI taxonomy): domain Eukaryota; kingdom Metazoa; phylum Arthropoda; class Insecta; order Hymenoptera; family Formicidae; genus Pseudomyrmex; species Pseudomyrmex flavicornis. The sequence goes on from QVNW01002555.1 coordinate 15,059, forward strand.
GCGTCTGCCTCGCGGCGGTGCAAGACCGTCGCTTCCGTCACAAAATGCAAGGGAAGACACGAAGATAGATTGAAGACAAAGAAATACGACACTATTCCGGAGAATTTTCTTAAGACGGTCAAAGCTTCCGAATGTGAGAAAAATTGTGGAAGATGTATAAATTTAGACGGTAAAAAGAAAAAGTTTCAAAGGATATGTGTGGATTTGTAAGTTGTAGAGTGAAAGATGATAAATACCGAATAAATGCGTACTCCCTTCTTTCCTTTTTCCCCGTCATTAGAAATAATCTCTCAAATTCACACGGAATCGATCAATTGTGTGCGAACACACGCTTAGTATGTGAATCGAGCTATATAACGACTTTCGTCCGGAGAAAACGCTTAATGAAATGCGACCGCGGGATGCGCACGTCGGGCGAGATTAATCGCGGTGAGTTCGGAATGCAAACGGGCGGATTCGTCGAAAATTGCAGGGGCAACGTAGTAACGGGCGAATAAATCAAGCGCCCGTTTAATCCGCGACGTTCGCAGCAATTATGCAATATCGCGAAAGGCGGCGATTAATTAGCCATTTCCTTTGGTCGGGATCGGGTGATTTGCGCGTCTGGTGGATCGGCTCTGTTTTCCCGATTAAGAGACGATAATCCAGTTGAGAGATCGCGTCGAAGACACGTCCGCAGAAAGACATGCTCTCTCTTTCTCTCTCTCTGAAATGGAGGAGAGCGCTGGGATAAAAATAAGGGGATAGAAATACAGCTCGACCTTGTTGACCAGCCATACGAAAACCTCGATGCTCGTTAAAATCGACAGCACGGAAACTCGGATGTATCTCGGAAATATACACGGTGTTTCATATTTTCGGCTTTGCCAATATACGTTTGCCGATAATTGAGTCTGTGGTAACAAAAAATACATACAACGAAGAATGTGTTCGTGCAAACAAACTGTAGCGATTAACTTATTTATTAAAAATTTTAATGGAAAAATCTGTCTTTGAAGTGCTGCACTTGCTGCTTAATATGTGAAAGTAAAATATCACACGTAGTAGCTTATAACATAATAACAAAATATATTTGTGAGAAGAAAAGTTTTTTTTAATTCTTTGTGGGAAAACAAAATATTGAAAGTTTTAATATAGCATTTCTTGAAGCACCCTGTATTCTTCAACAACGTTGAGACGGATATCCGTTCGACAAACGATCTCGAAAGAATCATGGAGAGAAGAAACATCGAAGCATATTATCGATATCGCACTTGTGTACCACAGTTCTAGCTTACGCGTGAGATTCCATTGTTACATTGAATGTAGCTTGTAGTAAGATTATTGGAATATAAAATCTATTGAAGAACAATAAGCCAAAAATAAAATTAATAAACGGAAAGAAGTGTAAAATAAATAATGATTTTAACTGAATTAATAATAAATATTAAATGAAGCAAAGCTATCAAACAAGTAAAACTTAATTAAAAGTAAAATAAAGCTAGCAAGCTTGATCGAAGTCTGATTAAGATAAAATAGAACTAGACCGGTGCACAATCACAGTCTAACGAAACTAAGATAAATTAAGCGACTGCGAGGAAGATCGTAACCTGATTAAAATAAAATAAAAAAAACACCGATGCAGACACTCACGCACACATACGCACATAGAGAACTTTATCTGAAGTGCAATAAATCCAGTAAACTCGATGTCGAATTGCTTAAAATAAACTAAATAAATGAAAAAGTAACGTGAACACGAAGTGTCGGCAGATTGTTAACCTAGTCTACTTGTGATTCTTTAATAAGCTAACATTCAGAATTATTCATCTCGATATCCACAGAGTTCTTCGCTATTATCTCTTTTTAAAACTACAAAATTAGCATCATTGTATCGTTGTAAATGACATTGTAAAATTTCTGTACAAAATGTCTCGACAATATTTCAATTGTTTCTCATGTTTTGTAATTTAGATAAATATTTTTCAACACAATATCTTGTACGATAAAATACAATACAATATCACAGCAATTATAATAGTAAGAATAATAATAATTATTATTATTATTAATAATTAATACATTGTTTTGTAGTGCTTTTTCTGTGATAGTCTTAAAGATCAGTAGTTACAAGTAGAACGAACCAGACACAGGCGAGTCAAACGCGATCTGGCTTATGGCCATCGGAATTCAGTCGGTCGACGCCTTGCGGGGCGTCGAACCCTTATTATGAACCAACGGCACCGCTTGATGCTAGGCTCCGAGGAATGCACAAGGGACCGCGGGACTAGGGGAAAAGGTAAATAACGTTCGAGAAACCAATATCGGTAAAGCCCCGGCTGCTTGCGAGACAAAAGTTTCCTGGTCGAGCTCGCCGGGCAGAGGCAACTTCCGGCAATAGTGTTGCGGCAAAGAAGAAACAGGAAACGAGTGGGTAGAAGAGAAGGGAAAAAATAATGCGCGCGTCCCGTTACCTTCATCGATCATCGGTTTGTAACTATCCGGTCGTAAAACATTACATTTTCCGCGAAATGATGTTTCTCCGTTTGCAAAGCGACATTACGCGTTTGTCAGACGACGGGTTTTGCCGACCTTATCGCAGGGCAGCAAAATCGCAGTATTCCTTTCTCGAGAGATTTCTTACCGGAGCGTAAGTTGACATTACAAATTACTGATTAAATTAAAAAACTCTCTCGTTTTTCATTAATCTCTCACAAGTTTATTCTTGAGAAAATTTTGATTTTTACAATAAAATAAATCGTATCACACTATTGAACACGTTTTTCTTTCATTGTAGGATATACTTTTTTTTGAGAAAATAATAGATGTCACGTTTTCTTGGAAATCGATAGGTTATTGTTTCAGAGATACGTTTTATTAAGATCTTGAAGTTACAACATCGTTTCTCGAAGCGCAACAATACAGACGCGTGCGTAAAAAGCGAAACACCGGCTCTTCGATCGTCGAGGATGTGAAATGCGCGAGAATATCAAAGAAATGAAAAATACGTTCGAGCAAACGTGCACGCACCAGTATATGTCATAACGCGATCTCGTTGAAATCTCGTGAATTAAGTGCATTCGTGTAACTATTCGTGGCCGCTTCTCCGCGCTGTGCAGATCGCCAGGAATGAAATACGTGCTATGGGGAGAAAACTGAACGCTTGTCGGCCCTTCGCAGAGTATCGAATTCATGAAATGGCTTTTTTCGTGTGCGGATGCAGTTGGAAATCGAGTCCGTTATCAATCTTTTCGGCCAGACTTCGATATTACTCTCGCGCGATTTTTGAGCGTATATCACGCTTTTAAAGCGGAAATCTCAGCGCAGACAATGTGCGATGGTTCGAATTCTAAAAGATGCTATGTGCCCGCGTGCTCTCTAAATTATAAAGTAATTTTTAAAATAGAATTTACCTAAAACTAATTGTAAACAGAACAGAATATTATATTGTACAACAAAGATTCTTCTTCATTTTCAGAAAAAAGACTTGTTTATGTATTTATTATAATTTGTAACACTTTTATACAATGAAATTCCCCTCTTTATTTGTCCATAAAATTAATGCATTTAAAAATACGTTCTCGAAGCGATAACATACTCAAAGCGATTCCTCCGTAAATTTTTTACCGGCAGTAGTGAAGCACGCATATTCATAGAATCGCGAAGGCGGTCGTCGGCTCGATCGTTTACATTCTTAGTATGGGCCTCGTCTGCAGGAATTGCACTTGGTTCGCACCAACGATTTCTGAGTAAACTTCCGCGAGGGTAAACGGGACGCAAATATCTCCAGCATTTGAAACGCGATTTATCGAGACCAGCCCCTTACGCGTTACGCAGCTCTCTTCTCCGCTAACTTCCCCTCGCGCGCGCACATGCATTTATGTAATACGATTACCGAAACGAGTCGCGCCGTCTTCGTGTCAACATGCTAAATGCGCCGAAGCCAGAGTGTTTAAATAAAAACAGCGGCTGTGACTTGATCAGCGACACGATTGAGCTAAGACGAAGTCAAAGATTGAAAAGGCAGAGTAAATTTATTCTATCCTTTTGCGCCTTTCTATTAAGAGGCGAAATCCGAATTTCTCTCTTCGGAAATTTGCCGTGACTTGTTTGCACATTGACTGCAAACAATCCGGAAATGAAAGCTTTCAGAGAAAAGAGAGAAAGATCACCTTTTAGTGAAAAACGAAAAATTATATTATAAAAATCATTTTTTTATTATTTTCTAAAAAATTGTTACAAACATTCGACTTGTAATTCGTTGTTTAGGGAAATGTTAGATGGAAGTTTCGAGCTTTCGAGTCTCGCGTTGCAGCATAATAGAGGCGCGCAGCGTTATATTGCATGTAACGACATCATAAGTGACTTACTGCTCGTGTTTCCGCTTTTCACCGACCTGCAGCATTTGCGCAGTAAAAGCAAGATAATGCACAGGGTAATATTAACAAATATCCTCACCCTTTGATCGGACTTCCTTAACGGTTGCTGCGTGCGTGCACGTTTACCGCGTAATTGCAGCGGCCGGTGGCATTTACTCACGTATTGACGTTCCTCGGAGCGCCGCTACGTTTTGCATAGTATTGCAACAAATAATTACGTTCATTAAAATTATCACGTTACGTTAAACACGTCGCGACAAAGTCGCGCTATGTTTCGCCGCTGTTCGACGAAGTTATTTTCCAGCCAATTTGCGCCTTTAACACGTCGATCAAATGTCTCTCGTTCCTAGAAGTTAAATTACAGATAATAATTTCGAATTACAATATCATCTAGATAGAAGAAGTTTTCGTCAATTGCAATATTTTTCTAGCGCCTTACATTTTTTTCATTCCATTATTATTCTTAAACTAAAGTTTTTATTGTACTTGTTTAATTTCTTATTTGCGTTTTTGTTTTAATTAATTTTTTTATTTTTCCGATTATATATATATGAAATATATATATATATATATATACACATGAAATAAAGTTGTGATGGCATACACTCGTAGCCGGGACATGCCGCCGCGCGGAAAGCGCACGCTAAGGCGCGCAACGTGCTCGCGATAAATCGGGAGCGCGGTAAAATAGAAGTTTTCCGAGCGATTGAGCTTACTCGGAAATGCGCGTGGCGTATTTTTCCTACCACCACCGCCGCGCTACCATTTTTCCGCAAACGCGGTGGCTCGCGATGAGTTACAACCGTCATAATGCTATGCTAGTCGGCGCCTCGGCGCGGTCACGTAGGATTCGTGTACGTGGACCGGATGTTGGTTTGCAAACACACACGTATAACCGCTGATACACGTTCGACGAAGACGCCGCCGAAAGATTATGTTGCCTGCATTAAACGCTCGCACTCGATATACGAGCAATTATGCATTCGCGACGCATCCTCGTCGACGAGTGCAATGTCATTTCGATTGTGCAACCTCGATTACGAGAGATCGCCGGGAGATCCAATTCAATCCGAATAAGTAATTCTTTTTTCACGCAACCCCGTTGAAAAACAAATATATTGTGTGTTTGAATTATATTATAAAAAAAAGAGAATATCGTTTTTACTGTTGGCGCAAATTAATTGGTTGATTTTCATCTCCCGGTTCTCATCGGAACTTTCGGATTTAATTTCTGTCCATAAGCATTAATGGAAATCTCAAGTTTGCCTTATCGCGAAATGCAATTAACGAGGATTAACGCCCGGTCGTTTGATCCGTTGTGTCATGCGGCGAGCTGCACTCGACTGGCTACCTCTATAGATTACGTATGAATAAATGATCGACCGCGATCCGGTGGAATAACCGCCGTTAGGCATACACATATACAGACGTTTAGAGCGTGCTCTCGCGCGAGTGGCGTGCAAGATCGTCGTCGTCGTCGTCGTCGTCGACCGCCAGACGGCATTAAATGGTCGACCGCGATCCCGGGTGGTAAGAAGAGGGGGGTGCGAACAGGGTGGGTTCGTCAGAGTGCGACGGCGGTGACGGTTCTTGCGAAGGGTGTAAGAGAGACCGGCGAGCACGAGAACGAGCAGCGGCGAGCCCAAGGAAACCCAGATTAGATCTTTGCCTTCCGAGAGGGTTAAGCTCTACCGGGGTCCTACGTCGCGATAAGGCCTGCAAACGCGCTCGTTCGCGGAGCTTTCGTGTCGAAACCCGACGCCCTCTCGCGTGTAGCCCTTCTCCTCTTCACCCTCATACTCTTACTCTCTTTCTCTCACACCCTCGGTTCGCTATAACAACGGCGACGGCGTTATAAAAATATTCCAGCGCGTCGGTCGTGGTTTCTTCGATACGCGAACATTCGTGACACGAATCCCTGCCTCTTAAAAGGCGCTCGCAAATATGCTCGAAAGATCGTACAACCCCTTTTGCTCTTATCGCAAATCTCTTTGCTGCCCGGTCGATTCGCGACTTCTCGATTTTCTCGAACTTGACCGCGCGATAATTCTCTAATTTCAGAGAAACTATATTCGCTTCTTTTACTGAATTGATTTATTTCTTTATCAGGTAATTTTATTTTGATAGCGTTATTTCCTATTGTAATTTATATTTGATGAGCCGAGGTTTAAAAACAATACGCCGCTACTCTTCGAAAATAATCCAAACGATCCGAACGTTCGCAAACTTTGATATTAAAAAAAAACCACTGAAAACTATCACCAATCTGTAGCACAAGAGAATAGTTTAAGTAAAACAATTATTGACTCTTTCAGTATTTTAGTTATTTAGAAGAAATATAAAAAATATTGTAAAGAATCTTTTAAAAATATACAGCCAAATATAGCAGAATAAAAATGGGAAAAAATCGTGTAAAAAATCGTTACCTGAAACAACACATGCGGTTCAATTCTGCAAACGTAGTAGTACTAAACGTATAAAAGTAAAATATTTGTTTTAAAACATCTTTTTATATCTCTTCATATAAAAATCAAAAGCTTTCATATGTGAATATGAAAAGAGCAACCAATTTTATTATTATTTATACAGTAACGCGGTAGAAAGAAAAACAATAGAGTAACACATATTTGTTTATTATTAAATTCATCGGCACAAATATAAAAAAACCGAAGATGATACTTTTCACCGTCTCATGCATCTTTTTATCATTCGCGCGCAACTCACAATTGTGCAAAAAAAGATTCCAGTAATTAAAACGTTAAATATAGACGAGAAAACTCTGCATGGGCGGGCTGGCCGTCGCAAATTCGCCGGCTAGACAGTTTGATTTCCAGCAATTGAATAACAAAATCATTGCCGAGTCGCGAAGGTGTATAATGAAAGAGGGGATGTAATCACCGTCATTTATGACCCGTCGAGGCCTTTCGTAGACGATCTGCTGCCCCGCCTCTAGTGTCCGTTCGCGCGACGATGACGAGTTTACACGCTACTCGGTAAGCAAGCTAACTTTAATGCCGCTCGCCAATTTTGACACGAGAGAGTAGGAAGACGCATTAAATACGCGAATAAATACGATCTTTACGTAATTACACGGTATCTCAGAACAAATCGGAAAAATTAAAAAACATTTTCTGCTCGAGCAAAATTGTTTTCTTATGATATTAAAGTTCTAAAAGAAAGAGTGAACAAATAAAGTAACTATACGAAATAACACTCGGTGAGATTTCGTTATATTTTAAAATGTTCAAGCTGCACACAAACAGTAATCGTATTTGTTAAGAAACTTTCTGAACTCGTATAGTTTTTTTCCTCGAGCTTGTTCGCGTGCCGAGTCAACGACGATGTTAAAAGTAGAAACCTGCGGCAGTTGGTACGCCACGTGGCGTGTGAAGTCGTCGTGACGATCCCTTTTCCCTAGTTTGGAATAAAGGATCGGTCTGTGATTCTCGGTGATCGTGCGGAATGGCGGACGTGCGAACAGGACTTGCAAACGCGTATGCGGTCGCGTCGTCCCTCTGCTGAGTAATAATAAGTTTTATACATCCCTATGGCGAGCATAAAACATATTATCAAGCTGTTTACTTCGCAGACACGATTCCATTATTACTTCTGCTGAAAAGTTCTCGACACGAAAATTGTGATTTATTACATTGAATAGTTTTCGGAACCCAGCAAAGGGTTTTACTTTACTGTTCTGCGAACACAAGTTATTTCGCGCGTGTGAAAAGATTTTTTTGTATGTAGATTACGTACTTTTGTAGGAAACAAAACATCTGATATGTCTCGTAAAATACGAAACACTTAAAAACAATGTGAAATTAATTCAAACGTATAATCGTATTGTAATGCAAATCACATGTGTTAATGTGGGATTAAATGTTGTAACTTTAACACGCATTGCATATCGCACATCACATTTTTATTGCGCTGAGCAATAAAAATGGAACAGCTGTTATTGAGTCATTTTATATATTTCATACTTCTCATTACTATTTTATGTCGCGGCACTTGCCACTTTTATCACCGACACTTATTGCTTCCCGTATGATTTTATCTCGGACACCCGGTAGCGCGTACTGTTAATGGTTACACGAAGGAACGAAAGCTTCATCATGCGACGAAATACAAGCGCGAATACCGCGGCGGTGAAACCGCATGGAGAAGCGTTTGATTCGATTCCGAGCGATGCGTATCTATCGAATTAAAAATCGAATCAGTCTCGATCGCGCCCAATGTCCAACCCTTGTTGCTAGATATTTCGGAACGTAGATTACAATTGCGAAAATTCCTTTACAGACACCTACCCTCCAAAATTTTCAATCGATCGCGCGTCTTCCATGCGTTTAATAATTGCTAATACATAGAAAGAAGTAAACAAAGTATTTACAGATTTATTTGTCACAACATTTTAGAAAATGAGAATATATATGTATATAAAAAAGCTTTTAAATATACCTGGTATATAACTTGCGGGAGATGACAATAGCAAAAAATTAAAATTCCAATTTTTAAAGTGATTTTGACATATGTTTTAAACATACTTTTATGACTTAATTGCTACAATTACTAATTAATAGAACCAGAATTCCTTTGACACTACACAATGCATAACACAAAAGATCGAAATTTATCGCGTTGTAAAACCAACGACACACGGTGATGTCCGACCATGTAGCATTCCTAAATCATTCCTTTGACGTTGCTAGAAAGTGGCGTTCTCCGCGATCTTCAAACGCGGTGAATTCCGAGACACTCGATGCATCGCCAGTGCGCGATGCAGATTAGGAAAGTACACCGGAGGTGCCACGATATATTGGCAATAAACCGGCGCGCCCGGCGCATCGGGCCGGAGATAAATTATCGTCGGACGACGCTGCACGTCCCAGCAATTCCGTCGCTGCAGGAGCGTTGCGAGCACAATTATATGACGCGGACGAAAAGGCACGCGCATACCGATTACGTGATCCAGAAATATTCTCGAGAGACTCGCGCGTTCTCGATACTCGTCGAGCGATCATTTTTTAACGCGTTTCGATTCGGCTCAATCGCGTTGCTGCGCCAAATGCAGCATCTGTCATCGATTTCTAAATTGGCGTGAAAAGTGCTTTCACATAACGACGAGAGATCGTTTTCACGCTACTTTACGATCGTGATAAAAATAGACGTATAAAAGTAGACGTTATTTTTGCTGCAATTTCAAATTAAAAGATAAAAATAAATTAATTGTGAAAGAAAATTATTAACAAAAATAAGAAAATTATTAACAAGAAAGAAAATTAATTGTGTGTGTGAGGAGCTTCAGTTACAAATGAATTTAAATAATATAATTCGTACTTTACTCTTTGTAATTAAGTAAAATGGTGTCATTTAAACTACCGCTCGAGTCTCGAAATAAAGTATCTCGTTCGATACACGTTCGCGCACTATAAACGTTCGATTTAGCACAGCGTTACAAATATTAAGGATGTTACCGCATCATCTCTGAATTGCGATCGCGTGAGCGCGACATATATTTTTGCGATCGCGCTAATAAATTTCACGAAAAATCCGGCAACAAAGAATCCGGGACACGTAGTGACACGCGTGACATTTCTCAATGACTGTTAAATAAAAAAAGGTGACTCCCTTTCCCCAACGTGCCTTCCAAGTCAAATGTCGATGGCACGTCTTACAACCCGTTTATAAAACACACCGGTGGCGTTATTGATTTCTTGACGGTAGCGCGTTTTCTTCCCCGATTCCTGCTCCTTCTTGGTCTCTTTGCGCTTACGTGCGATTCATTTCCCTCGACGGGGCATGGCGAAATTATAAACGAAACGACGGAATCTCGTGACCTCACTTTCGTGCGGGGCATCGATCGAGTCGGCGACGACGACGACGACGACGACGACCGCCGCCGCTTCGACAGCCCGCCGCTCGTTTCCGCTCGCGAAAATGCGGATTAAAGGAACGTCCCTCGGCGATGCATTGCGTCTAAATAGCTAATCTAGAATCTAGATCGTCTGACACGAGTTATGCAATTTTATGTAAAGTTAGAAAACAAACGAACACGTTGTGTGTGAGGTAATTTTTTAACGTAAGTATATCTTTCTGACTTTTTATCTTCGTGACACGTAGAGGAACTTTTTATAAATAAAAACAATAAAATCAGATGTTAAAACAAATTGATCATTCATTTACGCGTACTTACATGTTGGATTTCACTGTTTTGCATTCTTCAGTTATCGCTCAGTTAACAATTTTTTATCATTCATGGTTGTGCACTGCACTCTTTTTTTTGCCTTAAGGTTTGTCGCCGGATATAAATATGTGCTAATGAACTATTGCGCACTCACACACACACACACACACCCTATTTTTCACACAGGTGTTCTCTTTGGCGCGATCGATCGACTGTTCACAAACGACGATAATTATAAACCAGGGAAAATATCAAGTTCCTACATAGTTGCTATGCGCGATAAAATAATATATTTAAAAAAAAATGAAAAAGTAAGAGATAAAAATCTGTAAAATTTTTCTGTGCAAATAAAGCGAGACGTAAGAGAACCACATTGATTTTTAAGAAAACAAAAGAATTAGTAGTTTGTATTTTACAGATCTTAATAAATAGAACTGATGTTTGATTAGCAATTAAAATATTCTGCAAATAAAGCTTAAGATCAGAAATATCTGTCAAGTAACAAATATACCGAAAAGAAAGAAAGCGCGGCAACAAAAACGTAGCGCGATTCAATCTGCACGCTCTCGCGCAACGCGCTCGGCCTAAACTAATCTGCGGGCGAGGAAACGAGAAATAAAAATCAAGACACGAAACGGGAAATCGTTACCGCTTGAGATCGAGCTTCCCTCCGAGAGTAACATTTATTATCCGCTATACCGGGATGTCTGCTATTGCGCGAACGAAAGAAACGAAAGAAAGCGAACGGGAGGAAGAAAACGAGATAGTGTGTTCCCGCGGAGATCTCTTCGAGGAAAATCGAACGAGTATCCGCAAGCCGCCAGTAAACAAAGCGAGGAGAGGAGTGACCGGTCGTTTCTTTTTGCGAGCACGGTTTCTAGTTTCGCCGAACACGAAACACGGCAAACGTACATACGTACAACAGAAAGAAAGAGGAAGGAACTCGGAGGGGGAATCGCTTCGTTGTTTCTTCTGCAACTTGGCGACATCGTTGTTGAAAACTACGAGGCTTAGTTTATTACTTTATCTTCCGTGGATTGCGATGGAGAGAAATATACGTACGGTACACGGTTTTGTTACAAGTTGGTCTTCTACCAGGCGAAGAAGCGAAAGAATACACGGCGACGCAAATGTTATTGTTGAAAAGATGATACATACGTGTTTAGTTACGAGGAAGTTTTGCTTCTCGAAAAGAAAATATGGCGATCTTTAAATTTTAATGTCAACTATGCGTGTGGAAATCTGTTAAGATCATAGAGCTTATAGATATGGAGTGGGAATAACCTATTCAAGCAATGAGAGTGGGAAGTACGAGCAAGATCTGAGAGACAGAAGATATACTTCTGTCCTACTCAGTGACTGTTTTTCTCTTGATAAAAACAAGTTTTTATCAAGTTCAACAGAGCTCACAGCTTTTCGCCGCTATTCCTACTCTATATCTATAAGCTCTATGGTTAAGACACACGTATTATCAAGTTACTAATCAAGTTACAGGAAAGTTACTCGAATCATCTAATCATCTTAATTGTTAAAGCCTCGCTTACTTTTATTTTTTTTTCGATTTGCTTTCCGCTTGAAGTAACTAAAGTGGTACTTGTTTTGAAGTAAATATTTCAAATAATAAATTAAATTAGAGAGTTTTATCAGTGATTTTGATATCGCGTAAAAAAAAAGAGAGCCGGCGCGCAACGAAACGGACATAAACTCAAAATAACAACGTGTAACAAAAATCGTGTATCAATGATTTTCCTATGAAATAATTTGCAACGAATAACTTGTATTTTCCGTTATTTACTCGTTATTTTATTTGTTAAATCCTTCGTTTTGCAACAGCACGCAATACGCAAACAGTTTATTTTAAAGCTAAATTCGGAATGTAACACGCAAGTATATATATCGCAAAAGATACATAACTGAAACATCCAAAAGTTGATTTATTTCAGTTTCAAATTGTTCAGTAAACGCACAAATTATTTCACGAAATATTTGTTTTACTTACATTATTTACACCTGATTATTGATCGCATGTCCGAATGTTTGACCGGGCCCAAAGCGATAAACTGTTTTATTTGGCTTTGAAAAGAGAAAATCTAGGTTTGGCTCTGCGCAAAAATTCACGTTCTCGGTCGTAGCTTTATTTTTCGGATTATTCAATTTATGGCGCGTTGTGCGCGGAGGCGATTTGTGGATTGACTCATGTCAGCAAATTCATTCTTTGAAGTCGCGATCAATGAAATACGTCGGAAATGCGCGTCGATACACCGAACGCAACGCGCCAGTGGATACATCAAAGCGGATCTCACGGCAAATTTCGCACTCGGAGGGAAAATCGTTCTGACAAGTGACAGACGAATTTTCCGAAGTTGAAACAAGTGCGGGACGCGTGAAATCAAACAGATAAATCGCGGCGGATCAGCTCCGGGCGAGCTGTATGCGAAATGAAGCCGGTAATGGCTGTCAGCTGCAAAATCTTGTTTTCATGTACCCCAGGCTTCAAGAGGGATAAGAACGAAGAACCGCTCGCTCGCTCGCTCACTCTGATTTAAGACAGAAGTTCCGTCCTTCGCCGTCACGTCATTGTTATCCTTGGAGTTTGCAGCTGGAGTGCGTCAGAAGTGCGCGGAACGGTTGAGAGAAGCAAACTGGATGGTGGAACTGTGATTAGAGCATTCATAACGAACTTACGTAATAATCCTAATAATATTTTATAATAATAAGTTTAAGGAATAAAAGCTTGAAACATAAACCTTCTACTTTTGTCCGAAAAATATGACAATTTGAAATTTGGTGTAATGCGACTGAAAAATTGACTCGAGTAAAAGTCGAAATATTTCGCGTCATTATACGTAGATCTCTTATCTTGTATTTGGTTTTTAAACAAAACGCGCGCGCCAGCTATACTTGATTAATTACTTTCAAAGATAAAAGTTTGTATTTCAGTCTTAAATTCGAGTTTCCAAGGTTTACGTGCGCTTTTTTTAACGAGAAACACTATCTTTTTACATTTGAAATGCCGCGTTACGACGAGACGCGCCAGTAAACCGAATTTTCCTTTTATCCATCTTAATATATCGCGGAGAACAGCGGCACTTAAGTGCCACCGCTGCGTATCTTTGAGCTCGCTTGAAACGTCTCGACGATTTAATCGCTGCTTCAGCATTACTGTCTTTCCCCACATCCGCGACACCGCTGATGCACCGCTGACGCACTTCGCCGAGTTTAACTACGACGCGAGTCATGACGACGTAGAGAAACTTTCGACTTAACTCGGTCTCGAGTGTCGTTCGGTTGTCGCCGTTTGTCGAGGCGCATCCGCGAAAACAGGATTTTCGCGCTAAGCGCAATTACACGCCTCACAACTCGCGAGAGCGCGGTTTTCTTGCTACAAAACCACTAAGCATCAGCTGAAAAAACATTCGTGGTAAATTCTGTATTTTAGAATTTTTATATTTTAGTAAAAAATATTATATAATATATAGAGGTATGTATATATAATGTCAAATTTTTCGCTAAATCGAACCCAACACATAAATCTCGACAATTCAAAGTTTTATTCACTTCTTAACATTTTTACATGTAAGTTGGGAAAAATAAGAGAACTCGAAATATATTTACGCGAGTGCGCATTCCAGTTACCCAGTTTCACTTCTCCAACTCAAATTAGTGCAAAATTTACCAAATTGTACAAGTAATTGCTGCTAATGGGAATAATGTATTTCGCTTTTATGAGCTACGAATTTTTTTCACCTTTAGCCGTGAGGGAGATATCGTTACAAAATGCAAACACGTGTAAAAGCCAACAAACCCCGAGACGAGGCAAAAACCCCTTCGCTCGAAGCGGCAGAGAATTTTTAGCCGAGCCAACAATCCTTTCTTTCTTCCCATTTTGCCGCATCTGTTTGAGTTCGGCAATGTTTTTTCGCTGCATAATAAACGCGAAACAGAAATTAACGCGAGCGCATAGCGATAATTGCGTCTCACGGGACGTTTGTGTACGTTTCAGGTGACGAATGAAGAGACCGCAATTCTATTCGCGCAGATTTCGAGTTGCACACGCTTCTTCGTGAACGAAGCGAGAATTTTATTCCGCTTTTATCATTCCTCGGTTGAATGTATATAATTGTTTCATAATCCATTTCGGAAAAGCTTCAAAAATTGAGAAGAATTTGAATCGCAATTTCAGATTTCATATTTCCAGCGCATACATGATCCATTATCTAGCTAACATTTTTGCCAAAAGTGTTCTTACAATTTTAGAAATATTTCTTATTCTGAAAATCAAGGCACTGATTTTTGCATTTACCTGCGTTTTTCACCCAGCACAACAAACTTGAAATAATGACATAATCGCGATTAAAACCACATGGTCTGATGCGTCTTGACGAGCTCTAGGAGTAACAAATAGT
>QVNW01002556.1:0-16634 GCA_014825475.1 Pseudomyrmex flavicornis
GACATTTTATTAAACCTATTGGCCGAATCCGCGCGCGCGGTTCGACCGCGCAGCCGATATAATTATATCGGCTACTATTCGTTTTAATTAAAGAGCGCGATGTCCTTTTGAAAACTTGGACTTGGTTCTGATCTGCTGACATTTTCAATCATCGTGGCGTGAATTTATTAACATAGTCGGGATTAATTTTTTATTTACGTTTTATTTATAAATGTTTGTCTTTTGGCTTAATATTTATTTCATTCTTTACACATCAGAGAGAGAGAGAGAGAGAGAGAGAGAAAAACTTGACGCAGTAGATTTTACTCAAGCGAGCGTGAAGAATTTAGAGAGAAGAAGACGCGGGACCGTCAGTGCGGGTCCTGATCAGTGCGTGTGTGCATAATGTTTGTGCCGTCTTTTTTTGCGACGACATGATAGACAGAAACCACAAGGAAATCGTTCGCGGAGAACATGCCGCCACTCTCCGAGGCAAATAACCGACATTGCTTCGCGGTGAACACGACCTTCTAATGTAAGATCAAGGTCGATGGGGAAGTGCATCGGCAAAGATCTCGTCAAGTCCTACGCGCTTGTACACGCTACGCGTTCGCCTTGTGTTAGCGTGGATATTACGGAATTTTGTTTTATAAGTTTTTTTAAACTTAACATGTTAAGAGAAAATACTGCAGGCAAAAAACTGACGAAGCATTATAATAATATTAATTCTATCAATGACAAATGATACAATTTTAATTAACGAGTTTTTTCAAATGAATGCAAAATTAAAATCGGAGCACAAGAATAGATTAAAAAAGTGGGTTGTGTAACCTTATTTTAGAGTTTTCATTGTCACAAGTTTGATATTGAAATTTTGATCTGATATTTTTTTCAAATTCACGAGAATTAATTAGGCATCACATTGATGTTATTTTATTTAAGTTTCATTTCTCAGTGCTTTTATTTCACATTTATTTCGTGTTAAGTAAAGAATTGTGGAAGCAAAGATGATAGAAGATGTGGGAGCACACATATAAGGACGTGGTTGTTATTACGCAGAAATTGCATCGCAACTCGAAGTGGACTGTGTTATTTCTATGCTTAGGTGTACTTCAGAAACTCGTAGTAGTAGTTTGTAGCCTGAAACCGAATCACCCACGGATGTGCGCCACATGTCGTGCATTTTATAGCAAACTTCTTCGTTTCTTTGTGCTCTTCTTTCGACCTTTTTTTTTTTTTTCCGACAAGTTTCACACCTCTCATCAAACTAATCACATTCTGCAGGTCTGGATTGGTTGGCTTTAGTTAGGATTTTTTTTTGTCTTCATTCTTCACTTCTTTAAGCAAGTGAACATTTATTTTTATTTGTATATTTTAGTGAGAACGATGATAATTTTCAAGCTAGCAATTTTGTTTCAACATATACTCGTCGTTTAATTTGCAAGATAATGTCAAAACGTTGTGTCAGAATTAAGTTGTTTTGCAAGCATCAAGACGTGATAATTATTTTTCTTCTTTTTTATTTAAATTTTCTTCAAATTGTTGGCGCAATTTATACATTTCTGCCAACGACCGTAGATGATTTTTCAGAAAACTGAAATATTCTGGGAAAATGGCAAGTTCTTTCGTACCTGCATTCTGAACAATGTGTCAGCAAAAGCGTTATTGTGAGATGTTTGAAGTTGATCCTAACCGAAATAAAACAGGTCAAATTTCGACTGGCGCCAATATAGGAAAGAACGAACTGTGTTCCACCGGATAGCCGCTTTTGTTCCGTGATAGGTTTAGGAATTTTAAGGAAAACAACCGAATTTTAGGGATAAGACCGAAAACGAAAGAAGAAACCTCGAAGCATTGTCATAGAAACTAACTCTATTGCATCGGATGTTTTTTTTTTGCCTCGTTTTCGGTCATCTAAGACACGACAACGATATTTTTTCTCAATTTTACTTTCGGGGACGATCCTTCTCCTTTTAAAACTTAGAAATTATTTTCCCATAACTCTTCTTTCAGTTTTACCGACTCCCGAATTTCGAAGTAATGTTTCAATTTTTATTTGTCTGTAATTTGAAGGAAAAAAAACTCTTGCTCTTACGACCGCAGCGGTCAAGTCTGGAATGCGATATGCACCTGTTGCTCAAACACAGATGATCGCAACAATTATGTATGCCAAAAAAACAAGAGTTTTTACAGATAAGTTGGAGGGGAGAGCTGCCAATTGGGCGTAACAATTAGTTGTTTCGCAAATGACGATATCGCGTTACATCTCGTCGCCACGTGTTGGACCAAGAATATAGTTCTTTTTTTTTCTCATTTTCTAACCGTTTCTCCGTTCTTATATTCAAGGTTTTTGCCTGGCTTTGTCTATCTTTTTCATCGACCTTCAAATCACCGTCTAATGAGCCTTGTCGATGTCCGCCTTAAGTGGGATCCTATCCGGGCGGATTCCCTCCCGCGATATCCTTTTACGAGCGCGAGAACTGTTCATTAAAATCCGATATCCAAACAGGACCAACACACCACACACACACATACAAACACACGCGCGCGCGCGCGCGCGTAGAACACGTGTTTTCGTCTCCCAGAGAGAGAGAGAGTCTCGTCGGGTAGAAAAGAGGATAAAAGTAACACCGTAATCTTTCGTTATTTTGCAAAAAGATGCGTTCTTACTCGCCACATGTCGTGCATCGCTCTTCCCCTCGCCCGTTCGCGGTCTTTTTTCCATCGCCGCCGCCGTCGCGCGGTCCTAAGAATTACTATTTAATGAGGCTCGCGTTTCTGCGGCTCTTCGTACCGTATTCCCTGCTTTATATACGCTTCTATAGTTTCTGCGGTTTTGGTTAGCGCGCGAGAGAAAGAGAGAGAGAGAGAGAGAGAGAGAGAGAGAATTATTCGCACAAAAGAAACAATTCGGGAGCGGTCCGGCTCGGCGAGCGAGCGACCAAGCGATCGATCGATCGTAATCATCGTGTATCATAAGGAGAGTGCGGTGGACTTTCGAACATGACCGGTTTCTTCGGTACCGCGGTAGGCAATTTTTTCCGTCCGCCGATTCGTCGATACACACACAATCATTTTTGCGCCGCGTTGCGCCGGTCCACCGCCGATCTCTGTAATTTGCGCCACTAAAATAAAATCGCTCCGTGTAACCGTCGACATTATGATTAGTGATGCAAAAACAACGGAGGAGGGGGAGAAGAGAGGAGGATTGGAAGCTCACTCTTGGTTGAAAAGAAGCTCTCATTATCCAGTGAATGGGAACGTTTTCATATAATCGAGATATTTCGCAAACATAGTTTTGTCGCTCGAATTTACTCTTTGACACGTTACAAAATGACAAAATTTATTTATTTTTCAGTTATCATCAATAAAGAGAGACACATAATGTTCTTCCATACTCAATATTAAAAATCTATTACGCAATCGCGTTAAAAATTCTTTAATTTCCGCTCGTGTTACGATCACTGTGAAAAACAGCTCTTTAAAATCTCATCTCACAAATAATGCGGGCAAAAACGAGAATCTCGATATGAGAAGAAGAGCTCGTGTAGAGTATGAGCCCTTTATCTAGCAGGCCGTTGCACTCGGGCGTATCCTCCTGTTAGACGGAGGTGTTAGAGTGCAGATACGGTCGCGCGGTCGAGGCTAGATAAGAGGTCGCATTAAATATATAAATATATCAGATGAATTTATTGCGGAGAGATTCTCGTGGCGCGCTCTAACACCGCTTTATAGCGGGTAAAACCGACGGAGATTTCTCGGTTTTCTGTATTTATGGATTCGCGATTGTGCGCGCGTGTATGTATGTGCGTGCGTGCGTGCGTCGTGTCACATACGTTGATTAATACGTGGAAGCTGGCTTTAATTAACCAAACGCTCGGGATATTCGCCTATACTGAATCATCCCTCTGTGGGTTACACATTCCTCGTGTCAGAAACGTAATTGAAATCGGAATCGCGCGTTCACAATTCGCGAATATTACTATCAACCCGAATGTTCGCACGTCAGATTATCGTTTGATGTTGCTTATAGCTGCACGAAATTCGTACTGAACACACATTGCAATTTCACAAAGAAAACGTTTGTCTCGACTAAGTTCTTATTTTTGATATATTTAATACAGTTGATTAATTTGTTTTATTTTAGTTTGAACGTTTCCACGCTACACAACAATATATAAATACAAAAAAAAAAGAAAATAATAACTAAATAATTTGGCTAAATTTCTTGATATTTTTCGAAATTGCTTGACTGTTTAACGATGTATCGCATTCATGTGCCTATTTTTTTTTGTTTTACTATTGCAACCCTAACGCATGCCGAACATTGCGATCGCACGGGCAATAGCGCGTGTTCCGACGCGCACCGTTCAAGCGCCGCGAACAAAAATGTCAATAAGAAGAAGATAGTGGCGCGAAATTCACGCGGAATGCGTTCGTTATTTCCTTCCTTCGTATGCCGGACCGAATCGTTCCGGCGGCTAATTGCATTAAGATAATTAAATCGGCGCGGAGACCATGTGCGCGAGATTCCACGCAATTACGATACGCGCCGCGAAATGTCGCGACATTACTTACTTCTCGTTCCGACCGCGCTGTTGAATCAGATGAAATTCACGACTGCTCGGTTACACGTACGTACATAACGACGAGCAAGGACGACGTTTTTAATGGGACCAAGGTGTTCCGAACAAGATCGGCATTGACAGATGGTTCTTCTTCGTTTCTTGCTAATCGAATGCAAATGCAGTTTGCATGTATGGGGGACACATCAATAATTATAATTTTCTGTGGAATCTAGTTTCTTTTTGCATATGTAATAAAAGTAAATAACAATACTAATAACAATAATATAATATAATATAATAATAATAATAATCCTTGTAAATACATTAATTAATTAATAAACAATCTCTGATTTCCGCGCTGCAATATTATTGCTAACATTTCATTCCACGTATCAATTTTAGTATATATTTACGCAATAAAAATGTTTATAAATAATTGGGATTTTTATAAGATACACGGTTTTTCAAACGTGATATTTTTTAGTTAACAAAATAACATTCGTCTATTAGCTAATGTAAAAGGACGCGTATACCACGATCTTACATTTCCGTCTTAATTGCCGCACAGGATTTGCTTGGGCGCGCGCTTGTCCCTAAACTTCCTGAAAGCGCGGCGAACGCAGAACGCGTTACGAACGTGGGAATCGTTTTCAAGGTGCACGACGCCGTGAAACGACCCTCTGTGCCCGAGTAACATCTTCGTGCTTATTCCGCCGTAAAATCAATATTATTCATGAGACTGCGCCCGAGTGATGCTGGGCAAAATTATTTAAACAAAAAAGCAAATATGCACCATTTGATCTCCCGTCGTAACACGCGCGCTGGAACAACTAACGGTCGCTCTCGTTCTGTTATCCGTTCTGTTATTCTTTGTGTTTTGCAATTTCTTAGCAAAAATTTCTCACCGCGGCGCGATTCGTCACGAGCTATAGATTCGGAATCGTCGCAAATCGGCGCATCTCTCTCTCTCGCGCGAGAGACGCACTCGTGCGGCGAATACACTTTACGCGCGTCTTCGCGCACGGCTGCGTCGCCACCTGCACATTTATGCACCTCGTGGAAGACGTTTTTTTTTTTTTTCTTTATCGCCACGCGAGAACTCGACTCGCGCCAAGTGGAGCGCCGCTCAACCTGTACTCGGCGCGGCGCGTCTGAAGGGGAATACCAGGTTCTAAATGCAACCTGGAGAGCTTGAACGAGCTGGAAACGGTAGTAACTGTCAGGGCATTAGCATCGCCGGGCGCGTCTGTTCTCTCCGGAAAAATCGCGCTGGTTTACATGATCGAGTCTGTGATTACACGCGCGCAAAACGGAATTATCGGCAATATCGTTTCCGCGAAGTACGCGAAATGTGTATCCGCCTGTGCGAGGAGCGACTTTGCGCAATTGCACAACGGACTGTTGTGTTACGATACACCGTGACAGAGTCGTTTGATTTTTTTTTTTTTTTTTGACAAGAAGAAAATAGAGGGAGAGAAGTTGAGAGAGAGTTGCGGCAATTTTTAACGAAGCTTTTGCAATTACGGTGGATGGACATTGTTCGTGGAATCGGCTGCGAGAATACGTACAATGGGCGAGTTAGCGTGACCCGTGACGACCCGCGTGCTGTACGGTATCCGTCGATGTTGTGAAAAATGAGAAATGCGTCGGTCGCCGCCAAGTCGTCGGAAATAAAACCTCGCGCGGTTTTTCGGCTTATATCGAGAGAGGCGGGAGAAGATACATAAGTCGCGCAAGTCCATATTCGCGATCCAAAGTAATTATCCAACACGAATTGAAATAACACGGAAAGCGGCAGAAAGAGAGAGAGAAAAAAAAGGGAGTTCTGATCGCGTCATTGGATTAAATAAAAACTACGCGCGTTGTTTTTGTTAGCGCTGCACCACCTTTATGAAATTAATTCATTCTGAGTTTGTTAGAAAAACTTATCTTTGCATGTTAACTTATTACGTATTACGTCTTAGCGTGTTTTCGCGCGAGTAATACATCTTTGTTTCTCCCGTTGCTAAATAATTTAACGAGCTCGGGCTGTAATAAATCATGCACCGTCACTCTCTCGCGTTCCGCGCGTCTCGCGCAGTCTCCACTTTTCCTTTTCTCGCGATCTCTCGTCTTGTGCCGCGCGCGATTAGAAGCGAGAGGATGGAAAAAAAAAAAAAAAAAATCGACGGAATGAAAAGAGGACAAGAGAGAGAGAGAGAGCGCGCGGCTCCCATCGCGGAACTCCGACGATGGGAAGAGACGCGCTCGTGACCCATGACGGCCTCTGTGGGCGCATCGCGGAAAAGACGTACATCCCATTGCCCGACGCCACGGCGAGAGACACAGCGATCGATAGGAGGGAGCAGAACGAGGGAGGGTTGACTGATGTTTTCCTATACCACGTACGCTACCTCCATTACTCCGATATTATTATACCTGTTGCTTTATATCTCACGGCACCATCTTTGTTTTGCGCGGCGCGCATCCGGTGCACTGCTACGCGACTATATACATATCGTACGAGCTCTTTCTTTCTTTTCTTTTCTTTTTTTTTTTTTTATCAGTTCCTTTTTTGTCGGATCGGCGCCTCTCGCACCAAAGTCGCTCTGCACATGCGCGTGGAATTTACAATGCCGTTGTAATTGCAGGTTGATGATCAGATACTTAACATATGTATGCGCGTCGAGAGAAAAACCTCTGTTTACTCTGCTTCGCACATTCTCCCATGTTTTTCATGTCGCGTTTTGTCAATCAATCTCTGCGTTTATTATGAATACACACAAAGTAAAATTATATTCGTTTTTTTTTTTTTTTTTAAAGATCTGTATGAAGAAAATATATCCGATAATTTATATAAAAATTTTACATAAATATTTATACACATGTATCTCTGTGTGTCGTGATCTGAAACAAAATCTGACCGAGATGCTTTTGGGAGCGGTTTATATTTTTGTGCCGATATTTATTTAGAAAAACCGCCTGGTAACTTTGTTTGGAAACCTACCAATATTTGCATGTGCACGTGCTCTTTGGATCCTTGTGAGAGGCTTAGCCAAGGATCGCAAAGTGGATTCCACTTGTGACATCTCCGGGAGCGCGCACTCGTCCCTTTTACGTCTCTCAAGGGACTTTATCCTGTCATCTGTCGGCCGAGAGAAAACTTGAGAACGATATTTAACGTTATCGTAGGATCTCATCGGCTATTATGCGTTCGCGAATTCAAAGGTCGCAAAATTATTAGAATAACAATAGAAGAATACTTATACCAAAATGAAAATTTTAATTTTGTAAGTGCGTTTGCTCACGCGAAAGTTAATACGAAAAAAGAATCTTGTTTAACTAGTGTTTCACATTTGTGAAGTCCAATAAGTTTAGTACAGTTCGTAAAACCTTTTTTTTTTGTATTTTATTTTTCGCGTTATCAAGGTTGTTTCGTAAATTTCATCGAAAACTCACCAAGATCTTATTTGTTCCGATCAAATATGATATTATTCGAGATTGAAAAACGTTCTCGGACGGGAAATATATTTATGGAAATATCGGACGCGCGCGGTGTTTCTCTATCTCTCTTTCTTTATGTGCTCCGCTTTGTATGCCGCGGGACACGCTCGAGCGAATTCGAAACAAGAGCAAGAGCGACTTCCTGTTTCGGACCGTAGATATCAGGTTGATAAATCTACGTGGAAGTGCGGATGACTGTGCATACAAATCGTCAGCCATTGGTCTTGCGGCGCGAATAGAGCGCGCGCGGTGTATATATTTGAAACGAGATAGCGGCGGGCGCGAGAAAAATACACGCGACTCCCACCGGAAGATCGAACGTTGTTTCATGGTAATTTACTTAGATTCGCATCTTCCACCGGCGAGCTTGAAAAACTTACGGTATTAATCACGCGGGCGCGAGCGAAATTATCTCGCGGGTCTTTGCGCGGCGTTTCTTTTTGCCGTTTGCGCTAGATTGGAGTTCCTGTCTTTTTGTTTTTTTTTTTTGCGGATGTGTGTGTGTTTTTCGAAGCGCATTACTGGTGCAAAGCGATTTTCTTTAGCGCGCATACGTGCGGTCTCGCACGTTCGCCATTTGAGTGTTGGACGTACATATCGGGGTCTCTAATCTGTTCATTAGTCCCATTATACCGAACAGCCACCCGTCCTCCATCAGATATTACACGCCGTGTCATTCGGTCTCGGTTTTACGATCTCGAGAACGCGGGGACTCGTTCCGCTGAAAGATCGCTGCGACCGTCGTTTTCCTCGAACGATAGCCGCTTTTCGACGTTCGCTATAAAAGTCCGAGGTTCGGTAAATAAACTCTACGAATTTATCTAATCTCCGATACTATTTTATTTGATATCGCGCGGCTGTTTAGCAAGTAGAAAATTACAAAAAATAAAATAACCAGCTAGTCAACACTCGAAAGTTTGAACTCTTTTATTATTTTCTCGCTTAATTGCACATTTATTGGAGAGTTTAGATGCGATGGAGTTACGATGTGTGTTTATTTATAACTTACACGTGTTCTCTCTTGTGTGACAAAAAAAGAAAAAACCCCCAATCAGTTTTCATCGCGTATCGATAGTAAAAAGGACGAGATACGTGCTTCTTGAGATACGAAAACACACACTCGCGCTTTATCAGAAACAATCAAAGGCCGCGGCGAGGAGAAATATAGTAATTATAGGTAGTAGGGATTAATTAAATAGAAAATATGATCCCGAATATAACTACTCGTCCCGACGAGGACGATAACAGATCAGTGGAAGGCACCAGTGAAATCGCGCAACATATCCTACCGTGCTCCTCTCTGCCAATCGTCCGTACATAATTGGATATAGAATCGTGCGGCCTTCACTCGCGGTACGCTATTCCCCCGGCGACGTGCCCTCGTCCCGGGTTAGGAATGTAATTAGTCAGAGGCGCACACACCGGCAACAATCTTGGCCGCCTATCGGTAAGTCCCTTCGTTACTGGCGCGATGCCCCCTGCGAGATTGCCGCGCGTCCGAGATCGAGCGATTACCGGTCGTAAATACGCGCGCGATAATTAAAATTACTGACTGATTGCCTCCTCGTCGACTTGTGTTTTCATGCGATCTTCTCTTTCTAGCTTGGGAGAACGTTTCTTCGAGTTTTTTTTTCCGAAATATCGTATTTTGCTGTTAATTAAATTATTTTTTAGTTTTTTTTTTCCACCAAAATTTCTAGCTGCGAAAATTACGCGTCTCTCTTGGTTTTTAATTAATATGTAAAATAAAGTGTAGTTAATTAATCTATCCTCGTTGAGAAGAAATCGCAAGTTGATCCCGCGGTCCTAGCGGTGAAGAAAAATTCGAAGAATGGCTTCCTCTCAACGGGATCAACTTTTGCACGAACGAAACGACACACACACAGCGGGGGACAACGGAGACCGCGCGTCGAACATCAGTTCGCGGGGAATCGCTGATACCGATCCCCGACATTGTTTCGTACTTCTTCGCCGCGCGCTCACGCTCGTAACACAATAAGAACGAGTTCACGGGCGACCTCGGTATTCTCGCGTTCCCGGGTCGCGCTACGGTGGGGCTTCTCCACTCGTGACTCCGCACACGGATCCGCAACACGATGTCGTGTTATTCAAATGGCCCCGAAAGAGAGAAATAAAGAATAGCTTCCTTCTTGTAAAAGCGTTCCCGATACTATCTCGGGCGGCTACCCGTATCGCGCGTGTATATCTAATGCGCCGGTGAGGTCCCGTCTCTGTATCTCTTCTTTTTGATTGTCTGTCGTCCGATACCTTCATAAAAGCGAACGCGTGGGTATATCACGGGTGAAGAAGATAGGGACAATCTTGAAGAGAAGTTAGTTCGAGAGCAATATTTTTTTCGGAGTTGAGCTGTTGTTGTATTCTCCAGTCCACCATATCAGAAAATGGACATGCGTACGTAGATATTCGTAAAACAATAAAAATAAATTAGTCGAAAGTCAAAGGATTTTTTTTTTTTTTTTTTTTTTTTTTTTCTCTCATTGAAATAAGAAAAACGGCGATTGCGACTCGAGATGCGTGAACGTATTATATCGCAAAAAGAAAGAACGCGCAAATCGCACCGCGCGGCGGTGAGGCGCCGCGATATCATCGGCGCAATTTCTGCGTCGTCGGGTAGGCCTGTTACTTGACCATCTTATTATGCTCGCCGAGCGAAATTATAGATCCTCAAACAGAGTCCGGGAGAGAACGATTACGCTGAGTGCGCGCGCGCGCGCTCTTCTATCGGGGCGTAGCTTTTGCACGTATGTACGTAACATGCGCTATAACGGTAACGCCGATCGCGCGGCTTGTCAGCTGACCTTACGGATATATCGCGGTGGTTTGTACGTGCGCGCGATATATCCGCAATGTTGTGGGCCCTCTCCGCTACGCTCTCTTCACCACGCCCAAAGCCCAGACAGAAAGGAGCATGCCTCTACCGCCATGCCCGATGCGCAGAGAGATAACATCGACGAGCCCGTAGGTTATCATCATCAGCGCGCTCGTGAATTTTTTTTTCTCTCTCTCTCTCTCTCTCTCTCTCTCTCTCCCCCGTGACTTCAAGTACCGCGGAATATGTCAAGTCAACCGGACTTGAAAAATACGAAATAATGTGTATGAAAAAGACCGTTCGAACCAGTTGCAGGGTGTTGTCGATATTCAGTATCGACGAATCCCTTACAACACATACTGTTTTATATAATAACTCTTTACATATTTCACAAGATGATCGTCGTACATTAGTGAAGAAAATGTTCATTTAAAGAATGTCCACTGAAGATGACTAAAATCAATAAAGTCGAAACGATTGGATATTAATTGATTTCTATCAAATCTTTTTGCACAACACCCTGCAACCGGTTCGAACGGTGTCCTCTTCACACACACTATTTTTTAATTTATCACACACGAACCAGAGGACACCTCAACCTATAAAACCATATACTTGAAAAATACATTCGATTACGAAACTGCTTCGTCCCAATAACAAGCGCGTTGTATAACATGTGGATTTTCCGCGAATTTTTACATGTCGAATTTTTTTTTTCCGCGAAGATATGTAACGAAGTGAAATTGTGCGCGCGATTATTTCTCGATAAGAGGTAGACGCGACGAAATCGGCGCGATAAAGTGTTAACTTATTACGCGTGTTATCGTCAGCGATGATGATAAAACCTGGCGCGGTTTTCTCTTTCATTTAATTAAGTCAATTAAGCGCGCGACTAATTCGCGTCGCGCGAGCAGATCAGTCTCGATAACTCGTTCCCCTTGAACTTGTTTCTTTATGCAAGAACGCTCGCGCGCGCGAGAGAGAGTTAACGTTAAACTCGCGCGGCGTTTCGCGATTTCTCGCGAGGTTTTATGTAGGACGCGAGAGGAGAAAAATCTCGTGACGGTTTTATCAGCGCGAACGCGTCGCTTGTATATACGCACGTGGTGCGCGGTCTCGTCTAGTTGGCGGAGAGCAGCTCGTGGTGCTCGCGATGTATGTACCACGCCTTCGTGAGGAAACGGCACGATTCCTATACGGTCCTGGCACCGGTATTGAGATAGTATCGGCGGATCGCGCTCGAGCCGCCTAGGAGTCCGGCTTTAATAGCCTGCGGCCGCGCGCTCGGCAATCGGCCAGAAATCGCTCGTATCTCGTGGCTCGTTGTATTTTCGCGCTCGCGCGCGCGCGTGTGTGTGTGTGTATATATATATACACGAAGGACAGCGTGTGTATCTCCACATCACACACGTGCGCGCAGGAGAACGTTTCCTGTAGCAGAATTTTCAGGTCAAACGGCGGACAAAAGACCGATCGAGAAAAGGCGGCGGCCGCCTTTCTTTCTGTCGCGTATTTTCTATCGGTATCTGTTCGTGTCACGTTCGCCGAAATGACAGACATATCTTGATATCTCGTTGATTTAAACATTTTATATCTCGTCGATTTATTTATTTATTTATTGTTTTAAATCGCTGTTTTAAATTCGAAGGAACAACTGCTCGACAGCTCTTCGACGACATTGTCTCGTCGATTCTCCGAATATCGCAAAGATCGAGATCGAGTCTCCTTGTGTAAGAACGTCAACTCGCCGAAAGCATCGATTCCGTCATAATTTGCTTCCCCGAGATAGAGCCTCCGTGTGACACCCGCCGATACGTCAAGATGTAATCTATCCGCAACCTTAATTCTCATCAAGCGAGTCATTCATCCTTAATCAGCTAATAACAACCGTCGAGCGAACGCGGCCTCGATGCGTGCCTCGACGACGATCGATCATTCCGATCTCGATTCGATGTATCGTATAAATTACGAAGACGCGGCTCCTGTGATTTCTCCGCTTAGTCGGTCTCTCTAGCCGTCGTTTCTCATTCGATTTTCTGTGTGTGTGTGTGTTTCAGCAAAAGGTGAAGTTCTGGTTCGCCACAGGCGGCGCCGGATTCTGCATCAGTCGTGCATTGGCGCTGAAGATGACGCCGATTGCCGGGTGAGTTTTACAGTTCTTCTCTCTCTCTCTTTCTTGCTTCTTCTTATTTACGGATTTATTTGAAAATTTCTCGAATTGAGGAAGAGAAATAATGTTGTTATAAAATAACCGGAACAAGAAATACATAAGAGACGAATGTTAAATTCTAATAATTTTGACGACAAACGTGGGTGAAAGTTTATTTCAAATAACAAAAATCTCTTAATATATACAAAAAATATTTTTACATACTTTTAATTGTATTACTTTTTTTTTTTTTTTTATTTGATTGGATGTCGAGATCGATCACGTCGAGATCGATCACTTGTGTGGAATGACCGATCGCAGTTTCGTCGTATCGATTTATTTCGGTCTCTTTTCCGAATCTCTTTACGGGACGGGACTGTCACAGAATAGAAATCTCCATAGAATGCGGTTGGTCACGCACGACACGTATAGTGACACGTGTTACCGTCATCAACGTGGCGGTTCTTTCAGGACCTAATCTATCGTGAAAATGCGTATTACCGATCGCGTCTCAAGTATTCCCCATTCTCATCTCTTTTTTTCCGCGCGCGATCCACTCCGTGTATCCGGCGCGCGCGTTTTTCTACCTGCGTAGAAGATTGAATAAAAAAAAAAAAAAAATCGACAATCTTGTCTAGTCACGCGTGCTACAATTCTGGTCGATCGATCGCTGTTTGTGAAGCGTTGTGATACTGTGGACTCATTAATATCAGAAACGCGTGAAAAAACGCGTGGTTTTGACGCGCAACTTGTTGTGTGTGTAGCTGCGCTCGTTAAGCCACAAACAAAAATTGCATACGCGCGGAAACGCACTGACAGCAAAAAACATTGCCGATCACGGTTACGACAACGGTAACGATGAACAATTACCGGCCGCCATTATCCGACGTCAGTCCCGATCGACATGCCTCGATAGGCAACGCTGCTGCAGTTAACGCGTATGACGTTTATACACTCCTCCTCGCGCGTGATCATCCAGATGATCGCGCCGACCGACCGGGAAGGTCGAGAGCATTTCGCGCACTCGTGCTGCTCGTAAATCACCGTTTACGACGCACAGTGGCCAATTGTTTTATCCTCGGTCCTCGATAACGCGCTCGCGAACCGGACTCGTCGATCGTTTGTTGTTATTAACGATATAAAAATGATCGGGAGAAAAAGAGAGAAAGAGAAAGAGAGAGAGAAAGAATTATGCGGCTCGATCCAGTTTTTTCACAGCAACGACGAGAACTCGCGCGCGTTTTGCGCCTGTCCGCCGTAAATCCGGAGCTTGAAAACTCGCAGCCTCTCATAAAACCTCTTCATTCGATCGACCGATTTGATCGGTTTATACGGGCCGTTTCTCCTCTCTCTCTCTTTCTTTCTCTCTCTCTTCCTCTCCCGTCTATCCTCATCCCCGGTATCCTTATACGGATTCGGCGGATAAACGAGGGAAGAGGGTGAGGAGAGAGGGATGTATCACGAATGGATCTGGCAAAAAGCCCGGCACCTGGGAGGGCTCGCGAATCAGTCGTACCTTCTTCTTCTTTAGTTTCTTTCTCATTCCGGCTTCGTCACGCTCTTCCGTTTTATGTGCTGTACACGGTCCTGACATTATCCTGCCTCCTGTACAACTCGTTCGTCTCGTGCAGCGGATGAACGCGAGTGACGCGGTGAGACATGGGAAGGAAACCGGAGCAAGTGCATCGGACGGCTTTCTCATTCAGAGCCGCGACGGCGGCAACGGCTTTCGTCGGTGTTATTTTGCTTTGTCCCGGACTTAATCCGAGCGGCATTTACACTTTATCTCCACTCGCGATTTATCGCGACTAAAAGCCGCTCGATGACGGTTCGTAATTCGTGCTTATCTCGATAATTTATATTTTTTCGTTGCTTCGAAATATTAAAGCATAATGTTTCGCCGATGTTTCTCTCCTTCTCTTTTTTCTCTTTTCATCTCTCTTCATCTCTCTCTCTCTCTCTCTCTCTCTCTCTCTTGAGCACCCGCGACATAGCTGACGTGGAAAAAACTCCATTAGCAATCGCGTGAATTATTCCACGGAATTTTCCTGCGCGCATCATTTCACGAGAGCGAGTTTCGCGCGTTTCGCTCCGTGTTTTCTGTCGCGACGAATAAACTCGGGCGAATTTGTTCCGGATTCTCTCTCTTCATTTTCTGAGCCGCGCGCGTGTTCTTTACGTTACTTTTATATTATTTCAGACGGGCCGTCAGGACGATTCCGGGGGTAAGTACGCGCCTGGTAATTCCGCTTGTCTTTTCTCTCTCGGAGGGATAGCGCGATTACGCTGGCACGCTTTAATTTATTCCGCTCGGAATTCGCTGTGCTTTTTCGCGCTTAAGAGAGTAACGGATATCACGCCGCCACTTTTCATTTGCACGAGAGGACATTCTTTACCTCTCACGGGCAGCTAAAGATAAAAAAAAAAAAACGCTCTCGGCTCTTTTCCGCGCGCTTTTCTTTCTCAGTCGATGGCTATTTATACGGATTTCATTTCGTTGCGCACGCATGAAAGAAAAGAACATACAACGCGCGTCCGCTCTCTTAGAGCGTTTCCTCATCTCCGCGATTCATCCAAGAAAGCGTGGTGTAATTGTTTCTGCGTTTTTATGCTTTTTCACTTTTAGCATCTTTAGATCTCTAGTGTGAACGCTCGCACTTTATGGCACGTGGTTTGAGGATCTAAATACGATAATGAATCAACTTGAGTTTTTACAGTCTTTTTGTAAGTGGTTTTATATATATACTTCCATCATTTAATGTATTTTTTTTTTTTTATTATACTTATTGAAAATTTCCAAAGTACTCAATTTATTTACTGCTAGAAGTTGCGTTTTCTTTTGCGGAAATTGTCGAACTGTGAAGAGTTTTTGTACGAGAAGTCAGTCTTGATCTTTTAATCTACTCGGGTTTTTACTATTCCGCGAGCAAATAGATGTTACTCAGAGATTGAATTGTCTACCGATTGTACTGTTTCTTGCGAACGATCAATTATCGTGGTTAGCCGAGCGCGCGCTGCTTTTCGACTCCAACGAGTTTTCTCATGTTTGTCACAAGATTCACCGGCGAAGTCCTGTCGGCGTTCCGCTCATTGCTCTCGGACTGTCATACGCTCACATCCGTTTCTTTAGCTCCATTGTAATAAGTGTGTGTTTGTCTCTCTCGACATCGTAACGCGACGCAAGTGAACAAAAAGATTCGCGCAAAAAAGATTTGAAACAAACGTAACAATTTTCTCGTGATTGTATAAATCAAAAGATGATTTTAAAATCGATTTTCACGATAATAAAGCTTTCAACTTTCTTCCGAATTTTTGTGACATTTTTTCCCGGGTGTTTTTTTTCTATTTTTAATTATCTAAAAATACAAGAGGATTTGACGGTCCCATATACAACTTCCATATTTGATATCGGTTATATACTATGCAATTTTTTTTCGCGAAGGCAAACTCGCAAATTCGCCATTAATTACCGAAATGTAAAGCGAAAATTGTATTGCTGGTAATGCGCCGATAAAATTGCATGGGGTGAATCGGAGTTAATCAAATTTTAACACTTTGCTGGAATCGGCAATTAGAAACAAAAAAAAGATCGATATATCGATATGCGATATATATCGATATGCGA
>QVNW01002557.1:0-10514 GCA_014825475.1 Pseudomyrmex flavicornis
CAATTCTATCGCTAATAGGATTGGTCGAGCAGCGGAATTCCATTAGCAATATATAAAGAATCGATGTTCTATTCCATCGCGATAACGATCTTTCGTTACCTCTCACTTTCTCTCTCTCTCTCTCTCTCTTCTTGCGTAGTTGGATCAAAGCATCTTCGAAGAAGCAATCGATTCGATTTCGTTCCCTTCTGCCAAATGAATCGCCCTCCCGTTCCCTTTTGCGAGCTTTTAATGGCCGAGCATGGGAAAGCCAGCTTACGCAATTAAACCGAGACCTCGGGTTAAGTGAATTAAATCCACCAGGTAGTAAGGCACTCTATATGCACAGCTACCTCCATGATGCTGCCGATGTGGTCAACGAGAGGATACGCTAACGTAACTCGATAGAACTCACAGTTTAACTTCTCTATGCAAATACTGATAGAGTGATCGAACGCACAGACCGCAAGAAGTTTACTCAGTTCTCCGAATAGTTCGTTCTTTATCTCACTCACTTTCTCTTTCTCTCTCTCTCTCTCTCTCTTCCTTCTTTTTCCTTCTTTTTTTTCCTTTTTTCTTCCCTGTGTTAAAATTCATTTCAAGTTATTTACAAAATAAAAATAATAAATTTGTAATATGTAACACAAAGCAAAGACGTCTTAAAGTAAATAATAAATATATGTATATATATATTTTTTTATATGTAATCTTTATTTATCATAAACTTTCAATCTCCAAAAAATAAAAAGTTTTTTGTACAAAAAACTTTTAACTTATAATTGTGTCATACTTCGATACATAAGTTTATAAAACAACAAAATCAATTATAGTCTCACATGTTCAAGAATTAATTTTATTTTCGAGATATCGAAGTCTGAGAAACGCGCGAGTTTACATCTGCAGATAACTCGAGAAATAGCGTAGTTCAAGTTAGGTAAATTAAGTCCAGCGACTGACAAACACACAAACTATATACGCACAGAAAAAGAGATAGAGAATAGAACTACCGACGCTAGCCTCCGGTCGGTTTGTCGGCAATCGATGCCGCGTATGATCAAAGGAAGATATGATTACAAGATAACGGTAGACCGATCTCGCAAGGGACATCGCGAATTCTTTATTCGATACTGCAACATGCAAATGGGAATAACGAGTGTAGCAAACAGCGATACGTTTTAAAAAAGCAACGGAAATACACGAAAACATTTAACACAAATTCTTTTGACCGATAACGCAACGTGCATCCTTTTTTGCGATGAGCAAGAGAATAAAATTATTCACTCGATGTAAATGCAGAGCACCGATCAACAGTAATGCAAGTAAAAATCTTTTTGTTACAAAAGCCTGTTTTTGTACAATTTGGTGTTTATTTGCATATTCCTGCTACTATATTTGCTTTTGCGATATACAAGAAAATTCAATACAACACGTATAATCAGAAAACACCAATATATATAACAGCATTTTTAATAACCGCATCTGAATTTCTTTCCAAATGTCTATGTTTCGGTACTTATTTCGGACGATCGCACGTATCAGTTCTGTCTCGCGACAAATGTAGCGGAACGTGTACTTCGTGTATTCAATTGCAGACAGCCGAGTTAATTGCATCCAGCTTGCAACGCAGAAGCATGTAAGCAACAAACAACGCGACTGTTATATTGTATTGATCTCTCTGTGCTTATAGTCTCTCCACAACATTTAGCCCTCTCTTCCCTTGCACCCGTCTCTTCTATCTCATCGTATATTCACATGTACGCGGACATACGAATGTAATATTCAAGCATTTGCTTTGGAAAGCACGTAATTAATCACAACCCAAAACGTGCTAAATACCAAGATTATAAATGGCGTTTACCTCAGTATCGCGTATAATTGCACCGAAAACTAGTATTTTGCTCGAATACAATTGCACACGTTACTATATATAATTTCATTACGATAATACACACTTGTGTGTAATAATTGCATAAAAATAATTTTTATACAAATGTCATTATATTTATTATAAATGTCATTATTTAAGATATCCGTGTATCTTCGATACTTGATTTTTTCATTTTAAGTAGATATTTACTTTATTATATCTATATAATTATATGC
Source organism: Pseudomyrmex flavicornis (assembly GCA_014825475.1). Lineage (NCBI taxonomy): Eukaryota > Metazoa > Arthropoda > Insecta > Hymenoptera > Formicidae > Pseudomyrmex > Pseudomyrmex flavicornis. The sequence goes on from QVNW01002557.1 coordinate 2,083, forward strand.
ATTTAAATATTTCAACTGCCATGCTTAATTGAATTTTCCGCATGGTTAGTCACTCTCTCTCTTTTTTGAAATTAGATGTCACACTTTGCAGACCGGCTTACTCGAAGCTATATACATAGCAAATAGTTAGTCGCATTATAGCATTTAATTGCAACACAAACGCGCGAATACTTTACATAACTCGGATAATTAAATTCCAGCAAAATAAAACAAAGTTTTGTGTGTGTATGTGTATTATGTAAACTCTTCTACAATAGAGTTTACATTTAAATATAATCAAGCAACATATCTAATTATTTCGAAAAAAATTTTCATACAATAATATTTCTTTCTACCAAATATTAAAGAGCATATTTATTGCAATAAATTTTACTCAATATAAATATGTAAAATCTCAGAAATCGCTTTTTCTTTATTCAAATTTTTATGAAACTTGTTATGCGTGACTAAAAAGTATTTTTGTCACATTTAGTTTACACTCTTATACTTAAGATTCCGTAGAAAACAAAAAAGATTTCAATATTTTAAAAACAATACATATGACATAATGAAAATATAGAATATTGATAAGAGTCAAACACAAAAGTCAGTCAAGTTTCCGTTCCGGACTTAACTTTTCGTAAATTAAACGTTCGTCTTGCGTAAATTAAACGTACTTTCCCAACATCTCCGTAAATCGTTCGATCCTCTCGATGGCGGACGATAACGTTTAATTAAAGGCCAACTCGAAGAAGTCGTAGTATTTTATGTGGAAAGTTTCGGTCAAAGAACCTCTCTCTCTCTCTCTCTCTCTCTCTCTTGCTTCCTTCACGTTGTAGATACAAGATGAGACAAAGAAGAAGCTGCGAGAAACTCGTCCTTTGTTCAGAGCTGCTCTCTGTGTACGATCTCGCTTCGATTCCGCCTCATCTTGCCTCGGTTAACATAGAGTTGTAAGCGATCACGAAGGTCGCAGTGCGATTACATCGCTGCCGTCAGTTCTTCTCCTCATCGGTTTTATTTTACTTTACGAGTGGGCAAACTCGGTTTAAGTACTAGCAACCACTTGAGTACAATAGGGAGGTTTGTTACTCAAAAGATTGTTGCAACGCCCTTTTGTTCTACTCCATTAGTATTCACAGGGATTCTCACCTTAATCTTACATTTTCTATATAAAATTTTCACACAGAGAAAATTTTTTAAACTATAAAAGCATTTAATTCTAATTTTTGTTTCGGAAAAATAGAAATATCATTGGCAAAAACGGATGTGGATAAAATCAAATGTTTCGAATCACACCCATCTCAGTACGTTTAACTTAAATCTTTTATAACAGTTTTTCATATGATAAAACATTCTTCTTGTAACAAGCAGCCAAAACGGCGACACAAAGTTAAAGTAAAATAAAAAAAGTAACTTTTTAATATGTAACAATAAAAAATGAATGATTTAAGTGAAGAGTAAGCTCTTGCATATCCGTTTTAAGTTCAAATTAAATTCGATCGTTTTGAAATTAAAATATTTTGCGCAATTATCTCGGGAATCAGGGGCTGTCGCATGACAGTATATTATTAACGCGATTACGAAGTTTGATCTCGTGAGCGAAGTACGCGCAGTGCATTACCGAGATTTTCTCTTCCGCTACTCGCCTTCCTCGTAATTGTGCGTTAATAAAATGTAACTGATATATCCCGACAGAGAGAGAAAGAGAGAGAGAGAGAGAGAGAACGGGAGATAGAAATTCTATCCCGAAATATCGGCTCTTACCGCGCAAAGCGACGCGTTGCCGCGGGCGCATAATGGCACGCTCTCGGTGATCCGGTCCGGAGATTACGCCATACGGCTACACGATAATCATCTGGATATTGCTCCTGCGTACGTACTGCGTCCGAATGGCGTACGAGCACATACGGCCAATATACGGGATCAGATAATTGGCATTCAGCCGGCCACGGCCGTCGATGCAATGGACCGCCCGCCTCTATCGCCGGCAATCTCTCTCTCTCTCTCTCTCTCTCTCTCTCTTTCGATATATATAATGTATATAGGTGTGTGTCAAAGATAGGAGACGCTGAAATATCGAGAATCAAATGATCTATTATGATTAAATTACGACAAAACTATATCTCTATTGCTTGTAATTATGTTTTGTAAAATGAAGAAAATATTATCCACGAATCGAAAGGAGAAGCTCAATTTGTACAAGGCACCGCGCTTGTAAAGAGTCTCTCTAAAAACATAACTAATATTACCAAATATTAAAGCTTGTGATAAGGTACAACTTAAATTAGAGACTTGTCACTATCCGAACTTACTATACGTGCAAATATTTTTAAACGTGTAAATTAATACACATGATAATTTGGAATTAAATTTAATTCAAAAATTTATTTAAGATGTTCAGTTTGCATCTCATGTATAAAATTGAATACAATTTACCTTTCCATGAAATTTAAGAAATCCATTGCAAAAAAGCACAACAGTTTTTGTTCTTTTTGTATAATATATTGTCGCTCGTTTGTATCGACGTACAAAATAAAAATATTGTAGATTATTTGACAAGTTTCTTATTTTTTTGAAATCATATAATTCTACCACTTCTCTCCCTCGTTTTCCTACTTTTTAATTATTTCTATCATAAAGTGTCAAAAAATTTTGAGAAAATTCATAGATCAAATATTTGTCTAAAATCTAATTTGTATTCTCGTATTTGAAGTAGTATTTAAATAAACTTCTAACTACAACTCTTTTTAATTTGTTTTGCGTATTAGAGACAACAAAAGAATATACCTACTAAGCTAAGAATATACACAAGCTTCACTTATTTTTGCGTATTATAAATACATTTCTAATTCCACTGTTTTATTAATAATTACATGTTTTATTAATAAGTACATGTAAATGTTTCTTTCTCTCTTTCTCTTCTTTTGCTGCTTCGGAAGCTAATTGGATAGTTGTTTGATTTAACGCGGAACATTTTTTAAGTGTGCGGCTCTTAAAATGAAGTAGAAAGATACACACAAGTCGTCGTACACTCCCGAGGTTTTATTTTCTTTTTCCTTCTTCCGATACAAATTAGTCATGGTAAGACAAAGTATGCAACTTCGATACTGCGAGAGAGAATTCAAAGAAGGTGTCGCGCGGCGAACTTCAAGGAGAAATCGCGCGAATCCCGTAAGAAATTTAATGGCAAGCGTGCGAGAAACAATGGTTGACACGGGAACACGTGCGCGATGAACGAGGCGCACCTAATAAATTCTTCGAAAACACTCTCTTCTTCTTGAGAAGCAAAAAAGTATGCATACTTTAAAGAAAAAAATAAATCTTAAAATTGAAAAATCTTCAATAACATTTACGGAATAATTTTGAACAAAATTTTGAACTTGAAACGTGCGACCGGCTTTTATCGCCTTATACATACTTAATATAAATGAAGAACGCTCTTACGTTTATGCGCGGCTTTATGCGCGAAAGCCGACCAAATGTAAAAGATCCCCATAAAAATTTCAAGTCGATTCAAACTTCGCTCTCATTCGGACTGCGACGCACGTAGTTTCGGGGAAAACTAAGCGAGAGCGCAAAAGTTTTTGCAAAGTTTTCGTAAGATAACTTTATACAATGTGTGATGCGACGCGAAAAAGTTTGCGATTTTTAATCTATGAGCAGTACAAGAAACGTTTCCTCGATTTCCTTTTATATATACACATATACATACGTATAACGTCTGTAGTTTTCTTTATCCTTTCGACGACTCGCGCCCGAGCTTTTCATCTCGCGCCAAAGAAACGAGCGCATCCAGTCGGAAAACGCGCGCGTGCTCCTACACTTTGTGCTACTATGTCTTGAATTTTTCAAAACTCTATGCTTTGTCGTGCGAGATGTCGCGATAAAATAAAATAGAATGGTTATACACGCGATGTCAAACGAAGCGGCAAGAAATAAATTGTATCGTAGAAAGGTTCAAATGTTTGATCTCTCACTTTAGATCATACTTTCAATCATACTTTCTTCTCTTTCGATTCAGTAAAAAATATTTTGATAGAAAATATTAAATATAAATTTTATTGTTCAGATGTTCATCACTGAAATCCGAAGACAATAATAATGATCGAGCTATGTAAGACAACAATATCAATAGACATTTACACTTGTAAAAACTCAAATATAATATCATATATATATATAATTTTATTATTATTAATTGATATGACTATTAATTATTATAGAAACATTCGAAGTTGTCACTGTGACTTTTCCATTCTTTTTTAATTAAAAAACTACATATATATCCTATAAGCTTTATAGATAAGCGCAATATCGATCACGGCCACAACTCTATCGGAATTAAGTTGTCGAGAAATAGAAACAGAAAGTCGTGATATCGCGACATGCGGATCGTGGTATGTGCGCCCACTTGCATCCATTGATGCTGCGGCAACGTGAGTTCCGTTTAGCTCCAGAATCGTCCAAATGCAATTCGTATATGCGCGTTTCGTGTAAATGTAATAACGACACGTTGCCTTCACGAAGAGAATCTCTTCTCGTCGTTTCGCGCGCACGATATTCCCGTTATTTGCTCAACAAGCTCAGAGAAGATACAAGTTAATTACGTTTCTCTATATCGCCTTCTCTCTAAACATTCGCGGTTTGCAGCCTTGTTCGTTAGCGTTTCGGCAACGAGGTAGTGACGACGAAATGATCACTCAAGCGACTTCTAAATAAAACATATACAATCCTTCTTGTAGAATTTCAGCTGCCTACGTCGTATGTGCATATCGATCGTTGCTTCCGCTCGATATTTTGCTTCGAAGAGAGAAAGAGACAAAAAAGGCAGGTAGCTTGCGGATCTCGCTAAGCCATCAGGCTAAATCAAGCAGGGCTCTCAACTCGTGCTATACTATTTCGTGATATATAGGTACACGTTACCTTGCGCGGCTCCCGCGAGGCTTCCTTTCGTTCTGTCGTTACGATACGATCGATTATAGGCTCCAACCATTGAACTTATAAGCGTCTGTTCGCGGCGGCAGCGAACAATTGAATGCGGTTGAAGATACAACGACGCGTCGTCGACGACGACGACTTGGTCGACGAAGACGATCCTTCGTGAATAATAACATATATACAGTACATTTACACAGCCAGTAAATGTATATTCGCGCTTCGACCATAATGTTGGCTCTCGGTCTCGCTAACATCCAAGAACTACCCGGGTGTCCGTTCGTGTTACGATCTTACACTCTGATCGGAATCGGACGCGCGAATTCCTCGCTTATAGGATCGATTCCCGCCGTGGTATACGGTGTTGGATCACCGATAACGTAATCGCGCGAGATATACAGGATGTGTTTCGTCAGAAACTCGCGCGCGCAGCAAACCGAAGAGTAATGATAGCGCCCGGTTGCTTGTCTATCTCAAGCGCTTTGTTCTTTTCAACGCTATCGCGTTTCGACATATTGCGTTCTCTTCAAATAAATATCGGAGTTTATAGCTTTCATCTGTTAGTATTACACTCCGACATAGAAATATCTTTCCGTACTTTCATTTTTTGTTTTTGTAGAATAAAATGAGAATATCATGCAAATAACCATTTTGTGTGTTTAATATATTTGTAAATCTTCGATTTGTTCGCGATCGCTTATTTTCTGTATAACTGATGGTAGGATAACTCAAGTTTTCACTGTTCTCAGACCGAGTAGTCTGATCGAGAGTGGTGATGGCGCATTTTCTCAAAATCGCGATAACGAATGACACAAGAATTGCTGAAGCATGATCGAATGATCGGCGCGATCTAAGCGTGTTCAATGTGCACAATGCATTTCCCGCTCTGTGTGTTGTGCGGAGCCCGCAATTAGAAGCGGTGGCGCGAGGATTAATCGAACGGCAATAATTACAGAGCGCGTCCAGACCAGAGATCTCTTTAATTCGCTCCGCGGCATAACTCGATGAATCTTGTCGCGGCCATCGTCTGTCATCTCTTCCCTGCTCGAGCGTGCAGCGCAAACGCTACCAGCAACATTGTAACAGTCTCGCGAACCAATTAACCAGCTGTCCCGTCCGCCGCCGGAATCTGCGACCGCTGACAATCAGCGATTAATCAAAGAACACAGAAAGTTCCACTGTCGAGATAACATAAAATTAGAGAACGAGAAAGATTTAAATAGGGAGAACGAAGAAAAACATATTTTTCTCCTTTATTCTGCGAAAGCTTCCAAAAAGTGAAAATAATACAAGATGCGCCAAAAGTCTGAATACAGTCGAATATCGTAAACAATTTAATTTTGAAAAAATGTTACAGACAAAAGTTGTAAGGTTTAAAAAGACGCATTAAACGATAATATCCATTTGACTAGGTGGAGCAAGTTGGCAAAGGTCAAGGTCAACTTGATATTTTTAAATAAAATTATCTACTTTTTTTGAACATTATTATAACTTCAAGAGCTTTTCAAAACATTGTAATAGTTATTTTATCAAGTACTTTTCAAGTTATGAGGCTTGAAAGTTATAATACCGCCGGCATATGTAATTTTGTAGATATATAAATAAAACTAATATATAACTAACAAAAGATAATATATTACACATACACACACACACACACACACACATACACACACACACACACACAAAATATAACACTCATAATCTAAAATAGAAAAATCTAATGTTCTTTATGTTATAAAATATTTTCTTTTAAGAGAATGCTGAACTGTCCTGTTTGCTCAACCTAATAGTACAATTATAGTTTTCGAGTTTTTGTTAAACTTACTGCACAAATTAGAAAACAGTTTTCTAAATTAAAAGAAAACAGTTTAAAGACTCACTGCACGCAATAAATGTTTCAGAAACAAAACAATTTTTTATCAAGAAAATTGACTACCTTATATTATGCTGTATGTCTACAAATTTAAAAGTTTATATATCACAATACACACTGCGCAGTGACAAATATAATCTGTAAGAATATTACGAGATTATAAAAGAACAATTTCAAAGCCTGCAGTAAGAGAATAATTCATCCAAATTGTAATTTACAAGCAGAATGGTTAGCTTTTCTGTCAAAACAGCACTAGGTACTTCTCAAACTTTGTTTCCTGCGTTTAGCAGGACAACTACTTCGAACGTGATTGGCTCTTACTTTTAGATCCAACAAATCAGTTTAAAAGAAAGACGGGCGAATCAAACGAGAGACAAGGAAAGAGATACATACGTCTATCCTTGTCTCGATCCGACAGAAAGCGCTACCTTCTGGACAGTATAGCGGCTGCTTGTATTTGTATGACAAGAATTCGTCTAATTTCTTACTTTTGATTACATTTAATTTAATATGATTTCATATGAGAAACCAAAATTCCTAACTTTTAAAAACTATCATATAAAAATCACGTTAATGCTATCATGAAACTTCATTCCAGTACATATTTTTTTATTTTAGAAATCAAAACAAATGTCAAAAAAGTAAAAAAAAGTCTAATCGTGTGAATATTATAAATATCCTAAAATTAATAGTGTTGCCAGTGGTTATGTTTTTTAATAAAATTAAAACTATCTTTAAAGTATATTATAATAATAATAATAAAATATGTGTATAAATACACGAAACAAAACTGCAAGAATATACAAGTTACCTTATATAACATTTACGTCGTATAACACAAGACTTGAACAGATTTTGTAATTACGCGTGATAACGTCTGTGATTTATTAAACATCTTTTTCCTCGAATGCATTTATTATGTAAAAAATATATATTCAAAGTAACATTTAATCGTTACATCATAACGTCATTACTACAATTTTTAAGCTACACACACAGAGAAATAGATATTGCTTTATTTGTAAAGTGCTTTGGGAAAATCCTCTCAAGCGCTACTTAACAAAATTTCCTAAATTACAAAAAATAACAAAAGAAAACAATTTTTAACCATAGAAAACATCATATAAATTTGAGTATACATACAGGTAAATAAAACAAGTAATAATGAAAGTTATTAAATAATAAAAATCATTCACAAAAATTAACAAAAAGTGACAGTTATACAAAAACAAAAATAAATAATTGTAAAATAAAAGTAACTGAAAAAAAAGAACATAAGGTAATTTTCGAACGAGATGAGAAAATCATACAATTTTCGTCTAAAAGTAGGAAATGGCTTTTTACGGACTTTTACCGGGATATTATTTCAAAGATCAATAGAAACACACTTGAAAGATCGCCTAAAAAGCTCGGTTTGAGAAAGAGGAAGAATGAGAAAGAGGAAGAATAAGAAAGTCGCAAAGGGCGCGAGGGATGCGTTAGATAGAGTGTCTAACTTCATATGAGCTGAATAGAGGGTCAGGTCGTTAAGTCTCTAGTAATTTGCGTAGCAAACAGCCAACAAAAAATATTCTTCTGGATTTAACTTTTAGCAAGTTAAGTCTCTTATAGTATGGTGTAATTTGCTCAAACCATTTAG
>QVNW01002558.1:0-32706 GCA_014825475.1 Pseudomyrmex flavicornis
ATATATATATCGATATGCGATATTATGAGGTTTGCATAGACAAATCTTATTTCTGCTCAAAACGCTAGTTAGTATAGTAGTATTACGTACTATTGCAACAAAAATATTTTGTATCGACGCGATCTACATAAAATTTTTAATATTCCATAAAAAATTTATTTAGTTTGTTGAAGATTTAACAAATAGCGTTTAACTTGGCAAATGAGAAGCTATGTAACGACTTCGTTCATGAAATACTCGTACTTATATGTTGACTCATTTAGTATCCTATATCTCGAAAAACTTACCTTTCCAAAAAAAGGTGGAAACAGGCGCCAAGTATACGCGCACAAATACTATGTCCTCTTTTTATTTTATTATTGTTCTGTGGATTTTTAATTTATTCGATAAGTCGCAAGTATTTTAATTTATCGTCGTTAAGGTTTTATGTAATAATTAATCGACAGTAAATCTAATCCTCTATCCTCGTATATAAATTTCTCAATTATTGTTTTTTTTTTTCATGCAAAATATCATTGCACGCCATACTTTGTTACTAGTAGGTGTTCAATTAATGTTAAGAAAACTTTCGAGCAGAAATTACATGCCGCAACGCGCCGGGAATTTTTTATCACGCTCGCGCGCGCACCTGTACGAGACTAATTAGCTAACTTTTTTTCAACGGCAGAAGTTGCGTCGCGCACCTGCAGTGATTTAACGAGTTTGAACATTCGGTTGTGCTCTTCGAAATTCATTTTACCGCGGTGCTGCTGCGTGTTGCGATAAGAAACCGCGTATGCTTCTTATTAATCTGCAACATTGCAACTCATGTCGCACATTTTATGTACAAATGCAATTGCATATTTCATAATTCATTCGTGTTGTTTTAACATTTTATTCGCTGTATCTCAGTTTGTATATTTTGATAAACAAAAATGAATAAGTAAATTCAAAATCAAAAAAGGGAAAACAAAGAACTAATCGAGCCACGAGTAATTTAACAATATAAGTAACAAATTGACAAAACTTCTTAACAAATAGGTATAATATCGAAAATATTATTATAAGAAATATATAAGTTTCTATGTACAACATATGATACAAAACGGAAGAGAAATTCGCATGTAATGAGAATTACTTCGCATTTTCTGTGGGAATCGCGAAGGATTAGCTTTCGCAGGCGCACATTTTGATGTTACGAATAATCGTGTTAGGTGACGGCTTGGCCGCAGCAAGAGGGTGGAAGTGACGAGTATCAAAAGGGACATAATAGGCTTATAATGAGCCGTGTAGGACCGACTGACACCATCAGCCATGTCTGGAACGTCAATGGACGTCGTAACGGATACGCCGTGGATTCATATATATACGCGCTTTAGCACGATTTTATAAACCGTCGTGTATAATAAACTGTAGTACGTAACTCTTTTAGTACTTCAACTTAACTCTTTTTTTACTAACTGCAGAAGCAGTTCATACGCATTAAGTGTCTATTCTGGTCGAAGCTACACTTTAACGTGTACGAACTAATTTTTTCATCGGTAAAATTTTTATTGTATAAGTCATTTGTCTTGTGCGTGGTTTAATATTGAATTTTTCTTTGATGCACACTTTTGTTTTTAGAGGTTTTCCCTTGAGGCACATATTTCTTGAAAATATTACTGAACGTACATATCACACATTCTTAGGAATTAACTCTCTTTAAAGTAAAGGTTGATGAACGGGCGATGGAAGCATCCGAAAAGATCACGAGACCCATCGAATCGGCACGCGCTTAATGATTTTACGGAAGAAGAGCGTCGAGTTAGCGTAATTTAAAATGAAAGTTAGCTAAAACTCCGACAGAGAGGAGTCTATAACTAACGCGAGTTTGAGTTTCACGGGTTACCGATAATGTTATTGAGAAAAGTTCGATAATTTCTTTTCCTCTCCAAACAAAAGTCTGTCCATTTCTGGCAACATTTTAGACTTCTGCAATTCCGCTTATCTCCGTCATAGAAGTTCCGCGCGGTTTCTCGCTAAATCATTCCCAGTACCACAAACGCGTGTTACACATGGTACATCGAGCGAGGAATATGTTTACCCTCCTGCGTAAACTTCGAAATTTATTGCGCGGCAAAATTTCTTCGCTTCGAAGATACGCGCGATAACTCTTGATAAAAAGTTAGCGCCAAATTCTTACGAATCGTATTCAGTCAGAAGTAGTTTGAATCGAGTCGCGCGAACCGGAGTAAGTAAACCGATTTCTTGATTTAATTTGCATTATTTTCACCGTTCGATGCTCTTCGGCTACTCGTCTCTCTCGTATTTCATGCCGGAAGCTGATAATACTGCGCGGCGAACCTCTCTCTTTCGGCGTTGCTCTTTTTTTTTTACGAATTACACGAATTTTACATTTTTCAGAACCGTCTTTTAAATCGTTATTACGCACACACACACATACACACGCGGCAGAGCAAAATAAAGATAAATCGCATTGTAAAAGTGAATTGCGGCGCGCGTACAATCTCATTTGCGAATGGATAATCCCCTCGGGCGGCGTGTAAAAGAGCGCAATCTGTCCGTCGGATCGCAAACGAGAGCGGCGTAAACTCCGGGACGCTGTTTTCAGAACACCTCGCAGAAGATAGACAGGTACGCGCGCGTAGAGTCGCCGTGTCAAACGGCGTTGTAATTGGGTTTAATATCTTATCGGATAACAAGCGCGCGATTTCAGCTCTTGTTCGGTAAACCGAACGTGCTATGAAGGAGGGGTGAAACGTGTCGATCGGCGTTTAATCTTCGCCCTTCGCGCGTTGCTGATAGGAAAGCGATATCGGACTTGTGACATGGAAAAGATAAAAGCGGAGGCGCTTCATGTGTACGAGTTCACACTTTGAAGTAGCAATACGTCATTGTTGTTGTGACACTGACTGATATGTTTCACAACAATTAATTATTTCTGTATGTTAGACAAGAAAAAAAATACGTGTTGCGCTAAATGTGTTTACTTGCCAGAAATCGACACACCGAAAACTTTTGCTTAAACGGTTCCTGACTTTCGGCTCTTCGCTCTCGAACGAAATTCGGATGATATAAAAAGCCGACATGTGCACCGCTCTCTTTCTCCGTTTCTCCTTCCGCGCGCGCGCTCCCGGTGGATTCCAAAGAGTCTCAATTATCCGACACGCCGTACATACACTCGAGCGTGTAGAGGCAGCCTTGAGACGCTAACTTTCCTTATCCGTCGAACCTTTATGCTCCGCTAATAACGCGCGCCTCTTTATCACCGTCCGAATCTCGCAAGATAATTACGATCGTTAATGTCGCGTCTCGTTAAAGCCGCCGTTCTTGTCGTTTCTTCCACTTTATCTCGCAGTCGAGACGATTTCTCGCGCTCGTGAGAGATCAAGATGCACCGATCTGAAAACAGCGACGTTCCTTATTAAGAAATCATGTGACGGGAGGGGGATTTGCCAAACGAGTCGCTCGTTTCACAGATAAAAATATTTTATATTCCTAAAATTGGCAAGTGGATGGATTATGTAAATGTTAAACTTTTTTTCTCGAGATTTAGATAGAATAATATCATCTCGAATACTTTGACTTTTTTTTTCTATCTGTACAGCTACTCTGACGTTATTAAGTTAGTTTTTTAATTATCAAGAATGTTTGTTCGGAAATTCGTAAAAATGAAATTTTGTCTCGGAAAGCAAACAAGACTCCAGACACCATCTTTTAATAATCGCTGATTCAATTAGCGTAACGAGTGCGGATTAATTTCAACGAGAAGCGAATACATTAGATTTCCCATGATTGCGATATCTTGTTTGAGATAAACAGGTTTCACATTCGCGTTATGAAAAAACGCTTTCAGTTAGATTGATACGCAAGAAGCGAAACAGGAAGATCGGGATGACTGTGCGACCGAAGTTTGTGTCGCGTGTTAATCTACATCCTGTATCAATGTAATCTCTTATCTCGTCGCATTATCGTTTTTTTGTTTTGGTTTCATTGGGATGGCTGCGTGACTCCGCAAAGAGTGTTGCCGGTTGCGACGAGATCTCTCGCGCGAGAGACACACGCGCGTTGTAGCCGGCAGAAAAAAAAAAAAAAAAAAAAATGTTTAACATGCGCGAGACATAATTTCCAAGCTGGAACACGTGAGTTTGCGCGCGACAAGTCCGCGGCGAGGGAGCGAGTCGGTTGGGCACGGAAAACGTGTTATTCAAATGAGGAACTCGCAATAAAAACGACAGGTCGTAATGAAATGACACATTGAATAAACCGAGTTTTAAGCTTGTCCTCTTTTCCCTTGTGTTACTAATGCTAATATTTTTTCCGCTTTGACATTCCCCGAGTCGAATATTAAGCTCTCCCGCGCTTCCCTCTGTTCGCGGATTTTTTCCACCGGTTCTATGTACGAAACACACATAACTTTTTTCATATCATAATATTACTCTCGTAATTAATATATTTCTTTTTACGTTTATTCGTTTATTCGTTTAAAAATATATTTAAATTAAAATATTCTTCTAATGAAACCATACATATATGTGTTTTGAACTGTTTCCTGGAATATATAAAAAAAAATATTGATAGCGGAAAACAGCTCGCGATTCAGGATATATTCTGGTGTCGTGATTTTCTGATCGAACAACTTCGATTAGATATTAGCCGAATTAAACATATATGTACATATGTTTGCGCACGGGTTTTGTTCCGATGGGATTAAAACGGAATGGCAATAAATTTCGCGAGTATATAGTAAGAGACGCGCGGCTTATCTTGTAGCTCAGACGAGTCGGGCGATACGCCTCTATCTTCTCGCCACGGAATATGCGGGATAAATGCGATTGTAGCCAGCAAGAACGCGCGAGCCCGCGCGGCGTCAAATTAGTTTTCGCCGCGCAATGGCGAAGTTAATATCGATCCGTCGTCGGTAAGTCGTTCATATTGTCGGAGCTGCGGCTCCGTGCTGCAGGAGTTATCGTCGACTTAACGGTGGCGCGGAGTTATAATCCCTTACCCCTTCACGCCCTCTCGAAGAAACCCCACTAATCCCCCATCCGGGGATTACCGCCTTCGCAGCACTTATGGCGATTAGTTACAGCGGAATACGGTGGCGGTCCCTGCGGGATCCGCATCCGGTGTGTATAACAAAGTGCGGTAACGGCCTCTAATAAAGGCGATGCTCTTAACAAGAAAGTTGAAAGAAAACCTGCGTCAAAATCATTTACAATTATTTTCTTAACGCGCGCGCGCGGAATTGGAGCGCACTCCGTGTATTATCTTTCTTTGTTTTTTTTGTTCTCCGTGTAATTTAATCGTATACGACGAAGTTTAGTAATTCCCAGGTCGCTCTTTGAGAGATAATGCAATTTCGCGAGTTTCCTCGGGTTACTGGGGCAAGTAGGATTAACATCTTTCCTTCTATTTATTTTCTCGTATCTTTTGTTTTTCTTTCTCCTGATATTCTCCGCGCACTCCGGGCGAGAAAGCTCGGTCCATTGGATTCCACATGTTTTTAATGCTTTTTTTTTTTTTTAACTAATTTTGTCTCACATCGTGTACTTTATTTTATTTCGCTCTATGAAAGAGTTCTTGACTCTTGATACTAAGGCGAGATCGTCGTGCTCGTCGGAGAAAAGCAAGCCGGGTGTATAACGAGTAAAGTCGGGCGAGAACTTAGATTGCACTTCGAAGTTACCGTCTCTCTCTCTCTCTCTCTCTCTCTCTTCTCTTCTTCTTTTATTATTACCACCACTTGCACAATTCACGGTGAAATTACGAAATCGTGAGAAACATTGTTATCGTAAATTAACCTTTGAACTGAAAACATATTTCTTAGGAAGGGAACATTTAAAACTTAATTATTCTTCATTACATTTCGCCGCTCGCGCCAGAACGTTCGTACAACAGAGAACGACGAGAGGTGGAAAAGTGGTGTGTTGCCAGATAATAGATAATAGAGCTTAGCGCTAAAAGAAGGAGCGAAATAAGTATTTTAGCACTCAGCATTCTATAAAGCGAGCGCGCGCGAAGAGGTTTCCCAACATTTCTCGCAGAAATAACAGTCTATTTTTTGCCATTGTTTGCATAGTCTATTACGAATCGCGTGAAGAAGATGTCGTTGGGAAGTAATGGCGCGGTAAAAGACGACGAATGTCACACGACTGGTATTTCGTCGAGAAATATCACCCGCGTCTGGAAAGCGTGAAAGCGACCTCAAAGAAACAAAAGAGCGCGCCGTGTATGTGTGCGCGCGCGCGTGTATGTACGTCGGCGTATAAGATAATGTCTCTCTACAAACTGTCATATTGTATATTGAGAACACACGCGACTCAGCTCGATAATACTTTAAAAGCCGTGCCGATGATTGTAAAGCCGTCAGTCGCAGCAGGTGAAATATTAGCGGCTGTGAACAGTTGTCAAAGCTGCAACTTAGCTTCGCGTGCGTTGCTCTCTATACAAAGCCGGCAATTTGTCGCAATTATAATCTTTTTTTTTTTTATGTGGGGTAATTGCACGAGTAATTGCACAGGAATTAACTTCAGCAATTTATACTCAACATTTTTTGAAGTGCCCGTACAGCCGTCCTCTCGTGCTCTCTCTCCTTTCCGGCGAGGTACTGCCTTTAATTAAAACACTACAAATGACAAACTTCGCTCTCGCGATGATACGCATCGCTCGTAATGGAATTTTAGTTATAATACTTGTTAGCGAAATTGTTTTACGATGCGTTTATTCGAAAAGCGCGTAATTCTATTAAATCCTACTTTGTAAAGAGAAAAAGCGATGCGAGCGCAACTTGAATCAATTTAATAATTTATCTCAAAGTCTTTTCGCGCGTCGCGAACATTATACTCGTCGAGAAAAAAATTGCTACGCCACTGAAATAACTGTCTCTTTCTCTCTTTCTTTCTTTCTCTTTCTCTCTCTCTCTCTCTCTCTCTCTCTCTTTTTCTCTCACCAATGTTGATAATCAAATGTTAAATACTGTTTGCATATCTCGATCACTCATTCGGATGACACTCTCGAAAAGGTTCGAAGCTCTCGCTCACAGCTGCGGCCAACGGTGTGATGACATGTGTGGGCTTAATCGCATATCATTTCGCATCGATCGGCTACGGGGTGAAATTATCGATGTACACGTTGTTGTTACAACGCGCACCCATAATTTGTCTGTCATGGAGTCATTTTTTTTTTTTTTTTTTTTTTTTTTTAATTACAGAATGCTTATCGATTATATAAAAACGACGTGTTGCGCGTTTCGCTACCTTGATGGATCGCACGTAGCGATAAAAATCAATCTGTTCCCTTCGTTTAATCTGTCCAAGTTGTTAAGCTATATTGAGCTTTACGTGCGCTATAAATAGTCGAGTGTTCTCAAGCAATGTGCGCGCTTCATGGTACCGAGAATGGCGCTTCATGATCCGTGCGGCTAACGTGTTAATTACACACCGTAGTTTCGCGCCATTTGCCCGAAGTCATGATCGCTTCGCATATTCTGACACGTTTAGTTAACTTGCCACATAGGTAGGTACCCGGATACTGTTTTCATCGTGGCAATTACGAGCTAGAAAATCCGCGAGATCGACCGCTTCTTAGGATCAATATTTTTTATACAATTTGTGCAAGAGTAGGTTTACATGAATTGTAATTTTAAGAGAGAGAAATGAGCAGTTTGGCATTTAAGTTAATTTACACAAGTCTCACATGTGTATCTTTCGAACTTGCAAATTAAGCGAGGATTTTTATATCTCACTTGTGATTTTTCTTTCGCGCACACAAGATCGAATGTTTGGGAATTTATTTCGCTGCGTTATCGGATTTAGTGCGAGATCAAGAGCGAGATGGTGAGACTGTAGACGCTTCAAAGATATTTCAGTAAAGCGAAATCTTACGAGCTACGCCACTGGCGACTCCCTCGGCTACGAAGAATGCGCGGCACCTGCATTTTATTGCTTCCATTAAGGCCGATCGCTCCCGAGTAACAAAGACTGGTTTTTCTCGTAATTGCCTGGTAGTTAACGAATCTCTCCGCGCGCGTCTTAGTTTCAATTCCCCGCGGTTCTTTCTCGACGAGGGACATCGGCGCGATACACGCGCAAGCCATGAAGTAGATATATGTTCGCTGTAATTGTCTGGCATTTTATCTATCGACGTGGAGTACGTGGAAACAGGTGCCGACTTAATGTAATTAGCGGAGATTTCTGTCTCACCGTCACTTGCACTTTATTGCTTCCTCCGCTCGCCGCTTCTTCATTTCCCCGCCTTACTCTCTAAGCCCGAGATTCCAGCCTGCTTCTAACTCCAGCTCAGCCTGTCATGTTCTACACGTACATCGGATCTACTCGGATCACCGTCGTGTACTTACTTTTCACTGCAGGACTTAGAAATAGACGTAAGGGAAGGAAAGCGATTTTCTTCAATATTTGTGTTTATAGTCTAAAATATCTTCTATTTTTTTTTATAATTATTTATAATGACTTATTAACACGCGCTTCGGTTTCGAATTTCGACGCTTTTGTGTCGAAGAAGCGCTGAAGATATTAGGTTCGATGTCGTTGATACTCTTTTATGTTGTTCGACAATACAGCGTGGTATCTCGATTTCACGCCAACATTCTTGTCCGGTTTCTGTCGTGTTACACGCTTTACGGGACGATGATAGTCGCCGGTTAAAGAAGACGATTAGCCCGGTTCTGCTTTAACACGTTGACGAGTCACGATCGGATCGGTCTTTCTTCTTTCGCTGCGGAATAAAGCCAGCTGTTATTTAGACGGCGGCAGCTCTCCTCGCAGCTGCCGGGCGTCACTTGTGGTTGTAAATTTTGCAGTCTACACGGCTTTTTATATTCAACGTCTCTCTCTCTCTCTCTCTCTCGCGTCAGATCCGCGATAACACGACGAGATTATGTTTGACGATAAAAATTCGCGGTATTAAAATTCCACCGCAATTTTGGGAAAAACTTCTCGCTTCACGCGAGCAAAACCGCGATGGCGACACGAACTCACTTTTATCTGATTTTGGAATTCAAGTTGACGGTTTTGTGAGAAATTATGTACCATTATTCGAAAAAATCGGATGACGCTTGTCAAAGTGTTCTTTTTCTCCGGTGCGTGTTTGAGTATTAATTACCGTTTTGGCCATCGCGGCACAACTTTATTAGCCGAGATATTTCCATTTCGAGACGCGCGATGTTTCATCCTATATACTTATCAGATTACGCTGTCGTGCCGACATAACAATTTAGTTGTCATTTTGCGTTACACGATGCGGGAGATTTTTCGAGTAGGTGAAAAAGTGGATAATACATTGTGGAGGGTTAAGACCTTCATTCCGATGATAACCGGTTTCCGCGGAATCGCTCCTGTAACTATTTCACGTAGCCATCATTTTAAGTTTCCGCCACGGTCTCGCCGGGATCAAGCAGCTCCGGCACCCTGAGGGTCTTCGCCTCGCTCTTTCCGAGATTCCTGCACGCTACACGACTCGAAAGATATCACTAAAGAAACGGATATTACGAGGCAACTCGTATTCGTTCGTCGTTTCTTATTAGCTTCGCTTTGACGCTTTCGCATTATACTTTCCTTCTTTTTTTTGAAGATACCTATCTATTATTATATATTTTGTTTTTCGAACTGTTCGTCTTGTGTGGTTTTATCTTATTTTGAGCATATTAAAATCCGCATGACATAAGTAGTTGTAGGATCATTTAGACGTAGCAAACATCTGTTTAAATCTTTTCGAATCTCAATTTTCTTAGTAAATAAATCGAATATAAAGTATCTTTAAATGTCTGTTTGGATATTTATTAAAAAACGCAACTAAATTACGATTCAAAACATTATAATAAATAATGATAAAATATAAGATGCTCTTTTTTTTGTGAATCTTTTAAGGTTTTTTCGCGCTTTTAGATGTCGAAAGAGAAGTAAATTGAACAGAGAGATGTAAATGAGTTTAATGAGGCCGGCCTTCGCTCCGAAAAAACCGCATCTTAAGAAATTTCTCATTTGTATAATATCTTCTTTTAAGACGACAAAGAATTTTCTTCAGAGAAGAATTAATAAAGATTTATTATTATCATTATTCTTATTATTATCATCTGAAAGATATCAGATATTTTTTGAGGAATGCCAATTGTTTTTGAGATTTCTTAATAAAGGAAGAATATATTGTCAATTTTTCTCAGAGAGGATATTCTCAAATTTGAAAATACCATAAAATAAACGCATTGTGAAACGAATGTCATCTTCAAGAAAAACTTTCGAATTTACAAATAAAGCTAATTAATCATGAGAAATAAAACTCGAGATTGTTGTACATGTATTCCGCCATACGTGTGTTTACATGTATCGACCCTCGTGAGATCCGAACGGCCGTGTGTGTGTTATGAAAACACGCATGAAATTCGAGCCACGCGACACACGAAGAAACGAACACGTACACGAAAGACACGAACGGCATCCTCGAACTAACAAGACGCGCATTTATATCGTCGCTAATCCGTCTCGATGCAATGTTCGCATCTCTGCCGTGCATGTGCATTCACGTGTATACTTACATACGTGTGTGTGTGTGTGTGTGTACGCGTGAATCGGGCGCGTAGATTAACGCGCGCCGTGCACGGCGCGTTACTTGTTAACTTGTTACGTGTTCGTCCGCCGTGCATTGCCGTGCACATGCTATAAAGGAGGTAGGAGGAAGGTGAGCAGGCAAGTCGTTGAGAGGAGTTTGATGTGCGGGAGATAGAAAAGAGGGAAAGGGAAAGAGCCAACACCCTTTCTCTCGTTCGTGTTGGTGTACATTCGTGCGACTCGCGTCTATGAATATATTCATGAGCGGTGAACATGGCGCCCGAAGCTTCCATCCTTCCCCTCGCTTTCCTCGTCATTCTCCATCTGTTCCTCTTTTCCCGTTCTCCCGATTCCTTCTCGCTCCACACGGGCGGTCGTAATCGAATCGACTCATCGTTTGATCGGCAATTAAATTAATAACCGCGGGAGAGCGAGCGAGCGCACGAGCTTCTCGTCGTCGTTTTTGCGGGCGGATTTTCTCGCCATTCGCAGATCCGCGGATTCCGGATCCGCTAGCCGGATATCCGGATGCTTATCGTCGTCGTTGTTGAAGGATCATTACTTCTGCTCTTATCCAGCCATCGCTAGTGGAATTCTGGGAGCCATATTGCAGTCGGAAATCCCCTTCTTCTCTCGTTTCTCCTCTTATTCGCTTCGTCCACAATTGCTCTCCGTGTGCTTTTATATTCGGTTACTTTTTTTCCTTTTTTTCCCTCTTCTTTTTTTCTCTTCTCTTTTTCGCGGTTGTCTGTGTCTAACGGATGGCGCGCAACGTGTCGCACACGTGCCACCGCGTTTTATGTAATTCGATGAAAATCGCTCGCGTGTCGGAAATCGCTTTCACGGGCGAATTTTATGGCTTTCGAACTGACGCGATGAACATCGATCACGGTAACGGTTGGCATATCTATATATTAAGTCATATTTCGAGAAAACTCTCCTATCGAAGTATCTTTTGGTGTGAATTGTGTGATCTCGTTATTATAAAGTTCGCGGTAGATATTTTTATATAAAGCTTTGAGAAGACAAAATGATTTGAAATATCAAAATAACTATCTATGCGATTCTCTGTGTGATAAGATGCTTTTTCTCGCTGAGATGAGAAAAGTAAAGAAGAAGCGTAAAGTAAAAAAAAAAAAGTAGCGGGTGTACAATGAGAGATGTACACATTTTTTCAAATACGTTAATTCCTGGAAACAGAAAAGATTCTTCAGAAGAAAAGTATTAATTAACTTTTATCCTCCAGGTAATATGCCCGGAATTTCCTTTACTATCCATTTTCCGTTTCTACTTGTGCCTGTGCGGCGCTCCAGCGACACTTCTTTTCTTTCTTTTCTCTTTCTTTGTGTAAATAAATTTACGCGCTTCCTTTTTCGCCCTCTTTCTATTTCGCGGCATGAACGTTCTCCTTGCCCGGCTTTTTCTCTGACTTACGCCCTTTCTTTCTGCCTATGTATATACTCCCATTATGCGGCCCTTCCCCTTTTTGCCTTCGTTGTACGCCTCTTAAGACGCAAGCACTCTTTCTTTCCCGTTCTCTCGGAAAATACGTGATATAGCGTTTCCGTCTTCTCTCTGTGGCCTTCTCCGCCCTCTTTTCCCTCCCTTCCCTCATTTTCCCTGGTTACGTACAGAAATTTGTGGGACTGATTTTCTGTGAGCGTTCTTACAAATGGCACTCATCTCCAGCAAAAGAAAGCGCGAAGATCTCTTCTGTACGCCGTTATTTCAAGGTTGACGTGCACAATTTTTTTCGCTCCTCGTGCCTGGTTGTTTTATCTCTTGTACAGATTTCTTTAATTAATTTTCTTTTATTGCGGTTTTTTCTTACAATTTATATATTTATCTTTAACATGATTTTTTTCTCAAAGCTATACATGTAGATTTCTTTTCTTTTTCACCGATCATATATGCTTTTGCGAATATTACATTCTATTTGCAATTTAAATTCGATCGGAGTCAGTTTATTGTCAGTTGCTGCGCCATATGTGTGTGTACAACCATATTCGCTTCTTTGTACAACACTAAAGATGCGTCATTTTGCCATATGTCCGAAGAGACACGAGGTCCCAAGGCGAGATAAAATTCTTTGTCTTTTTCCTTTCTCTTTATCGTGAGAGACGGAAGGCTCGGATTGACTCGTGCTTCCCCTTCGCGTTCATCACGGAACCCCTCGTAAAGCTGTCGTCCCCGGGCTTAAGGGAACGGGCAAGCATCGCATAGCGCCAAGATTTCCAGCGGAAAGAGTCTCTCTTTCTCTCTCCATATATCTCTGTCGGAATCCTGTTGCCGTGTTCCCTGTGTCACATATTCGAGCGATGACGACACCGGCTTGTTTTCACCGACGATCACCGGGGATGAACGACTTGATAACTCTATTATATTTCTCTGACGGAGTAATATCTCGCGTGAAAACAGAAGGGGCAAAACGTCGAATCGTGCGCTTAAATCAAGAAACGCCGATACGGTCAAACTCAATATGGAACAATCCATTTGGGATTTGTGTGCTTGTTTCGAAAAGCGCCCGGGTATGTTTATGATATAGAGGCTGATATCGTAAAAACGACAGATTACGTAGAAGAATTTATGAGATAAGTAAGCGCGTTACAACGTCTGTACGTATCACTATATTTCTTTTTTATAGCAAATTATATTACACTTTAGAAAAACTAGAAAATTAGATTTGAACATAAATGACGAAAATAAATCGCGCCATATTACGAGAGAGAGAGAGAGAGAGAGAAAGAGAAAGAAAGACGGGAGCCAAAAAGACCAATTAATAATGTGTATGATGATCATTTATTTACCATATATTCTTGATAATCGTAAAAAACAGCAGAAAGATAATCTTGTCTGAATCGATCGTGTAAGTGGCTTTAATAATAATAAAATTCAACGTGTGTCATTCTGTGTGGTTTTTGGCTTGTATAAGGCTCTCGAAAATATTTATGACATCATATCCCGGAACATCTTCGACTTCAAATAAAATTTTTTAAAGATTCCAACGCACAAACGCGTTACGATAATAAATGAGTATGAATTTTATTATGCGCACGCATTTATTAGCATATTATTACTAATTAAAAAATTTAAATGAGATGAACGAGTGTTTTCCGACGTCGTATATATACACGATCCTCTCATCCATTGTGAAATATTCTTGTTATATTGATGACAATCTCGTTACTACGCGCTGTACTATTCGCTTAATGAGCCGTTCGTTTTGTCGATAAACGACGTCGATTGATAAGCTATTTCTAATGGACTTGTACATATAACGTCGATTTTCGACAGGTCGTGTTTATATATATACACACACACACGAATGGACGTCGTCGCTGCAGCCGTCGTCATCGTCGTCGCCGTTGTTGTCATGTGTCGATCGATAACAGCGACGATTGCGCCCGCGCTCGTTGCTCGTAAATAAAATGTAAGGAGAATGTAAAACGCCAATATTACGTCGTGTTTCGTGCCCGAGTGCGATTCACCGAGTATACCTCGTCCTGCGGAACCCTCTGTGGTCGCCGCCTTCGCGTCTCCTTCGTTGCATTGCTTATATCCGGTCTTTTCTCTCTCTTTTCTCTCTTTTCCCCTCGATGCTGCGGGCTTGAAACGGCAGTAAACCCGCGATCCTCTATAGCCGATCATAAAATAGTTACAGCTCGCTCGCTCGCACACACACACACACACACACACATACATACATACATTAATTCTAATCCAATATAGCCACCCACACGATAAGATGCAAACGCACGTGCGTGCGTCTCACTTTATCATTTCGAGATACCATCGGCGATTGTTCCTTCGCAAATTGCAGCTTAGATATTTACGTGCAAGCATTAGGAGAAGATCTGTGCGTTATATCGTCAGCGACAATCAATCTCTCGCTGGATCGATAAAGATTCTAGAGAGGATAGTACTTTGATCCGACAGTTTGTTAATCTTTTGTATTTTTTTTTTTTTTTTTTTTTTTTTTTTTTTTTTTTTACATATACAAGCGAGGCTTAAAAGATGAGATTGCAACAACATTTCAGCTTGTATATGTACGAACGCACGCGCGTTCGTGGAGAAGCAAATTAATCGAGCGAGAACGTTGCTTTGTACTTTTAGATTACATTTAAGATTAGTACACATATATATTCTTATCTTGAGTAAATGACAAGACAATCCATAAATGCTCGCATATACTATATAGACAGACGCGTTCGTGTGCAACACTTCGCCGCGAACGCACACGTTAACATCTTTAACAGTCGAGGCACACTTGAGAAGTTTCGCATCAATTTTCTTGATTGCTGGTACTCGATACATCCAGGCCTCGATACTCTTGCCTAGTGCAGTAACCACCAAAGCGAATTGCATCGTGAATGATTGATCACTCTAAAAGAATTTAATGAAGAAACCATTTTAGCAGGAAATGTGCAATAATAGCGCAAAGTGACCCGGTGAAACTTCGTAGCAGCAGCAGCTTGTTTTTCAATTCTGTTATCATCAACAGATCGCGCGAATAATATTTCCGCGAATAACTTCTCTTTCACGCGCAGTCGCGTGTTTCTTTATTCAATATTTCCCTCGTGATAATTTATTCCCGATCTTCATCCGCCAATTTCATCGAAATAACCGCGATAATGGGCGGCGTTCGCCGATGCGATACTTTACTCGCCGCTGTGCAATTTATTATACTATCCATCCAGCCGTCAATTTCGGCGCGATATAATGGCGCCGAGGCCGAGGTAGGTATAGAACGCCCGGTTGGTCGATACTATATACGATACACATCGTCGCAACGCTTCGAATGCGCGCCGGAAATTTCCGGCTGTGCATTTTTTTTTTTTTTAACGCGCTCGCGTCAAGGGAGAACGAGAGTTGAAATTCAACTCTCGAAAACGTTAAAAAGAATTGTTCAATCGCGCCGGTGCACGTGTACGCTGATCGTACCTCGCGCGCTCGATCTCTATACATCGCGCTGACCCGTCCCTCGGCCCAGGAATAAAACCCAAAATGGGTTTTATTCCCATTTTGCCGTGCGCGCAATCGTTTTGCATACTTTTTACACGACGATTTTCGCGTGTCTTTATGAGTGTCACGCGCGCGACACGGTGCTTCCTCTCTTCCTCCTACTTTCCTGCGCGTCTCTGTACATCGCAACGATCTTCTCATCGCAAACTTGTTTCTCAAAAGAATTCTATATTCGAAGCAAAGGACTTTATTCGTCTCGCTGATGTCGCCGAAAATTACAGCGCCGAATAATTGACGAGTATGTAGAGTAGGAAATTTGTTAGATCGCGAAACGGGAGTTAAACTGGCAAATTGCTTGAATGAATCACTGTTGTGATATATCTATTCGCTGATTGCTGCGATTAAATAAACTAGTTTAACTAGCAGAAAGCTCTAAGAAACGTTAAAAAAAATAACTACAAGATAAATCTTAACATTTTTTAATTATAAATCCAAAATGAAAATATTTGATTTCGTCACGTTTTTTTTTTTTTTTTTTGTATAATTGACGTTCTGCAATATCTCTCATATGTGCAAGAAGTACTTGTCTGTATCTCGGTATTGATGCTTCGGTAAGCGTTGTTTTCTGCGTATACGCGCACTGATACACGTCAAGTAGCGACATGATGTCGTTTTCTTTTTTTTTATCGTCTTCGCGAGCAAGCTGCGCGAAACTTGTTGGCGACGCTCCAATGTATTTTCTTTCTCTCGCGAGCTGTCACATCTCGCGTTTCACGACTGTCCTTTCGCATCGCTGACTCGTCGTTGTCGTCGTCGTCCTGGTCTTGGTCGTCGTAACACGGCGAAATAGCGCCAGAACAATACTACGATTACGTCGGTCCGCGTGCATTGTACATTATGAGAGCTAACGCGCGCGCGCGCCGCTTCTGTAATTATGGAAACCGAGCATAAACTCCGCGATTTGCATTTCAAACTACCATTGTAATCTCGGGACCCGACAGTCAGTCGCGCGCGTTTCTCTTCGTGTTTTTGCATTCAGCGTTCTTATCCTTTACACGGCACATCCCGAAATTGCCGTCCTTGCTTTCATCAGTTACGGCCTTCTCGGCCACAAAAGTTGAAGTCGGTTCTTTCAAAATAAAACTGTAGAGACACGAGTAAAATTCTCGCGAGTTTCAGTTCTCGAGCTACAGATTAATAATGAGATGCTTGTTCGGTTGGTTTCTCTCAAATTTGTGCCCGATATTTAAAAAAACACTTTATATAAAATAAAATACATATAATAAAAACAATGTACATTGATATAAAGCAAAATTAAATTAATCTCAAATTAATTGGATGTCAATATGTGACGCTTTTTTATGTTTGTCAAAAAGAAGAAAGTGGACGCGATAAATCTCGTGAGCGTATTGTAAATTTATTATTTTACACACAAGCGCGCGCGTTGTCGCTCTTATTTTTCTCCAATTATTATTCACATTAATACATATCAACGCATTCGATCAGTCCGCTTATGAATGCGTTTCCGGCATAAATTTTAACCCCACGACGAAATGCCGGTGAAACGATAACATCAATAAATTCACGTTTCGGCGTTCTCTAAACGTTAACTTGCATTATTTATGACACGGCATGTAAATGCAAATAAAATTTATCTAACACAAAAGAAGAGAATAGCTTTGTATTGATTCGAAACGTCAATAAAATACGCGAGAGTTGTTCTCTCATTTTTTCATGTTTATGAAGAGATTTTTGTCATTGAGAAACGATCTCAAGAGAGCCGCTACACGCGGGTTTGCATAAATAAATACGCTTATGAAAGTCGTTTCGTATTAACACTGAAATAACAGATGTATTGTGACATGTGCATCCCGTGAATAAATGAAAAATCCGGAAACGGCTGTGTGCAGCCGTTGATGTTTCGACACGCGAAAAAGTTACGCGTATATTACGTGAAATTGCATCGCTAATTAGCGCGTTAATTATGCGGGGCGTACCGCTAATTGCCCTCAAAGCGCAAATTACCACAACCGACGGAGCACATTAATTTGGCAGACATCTCTCGCTAATTGCTTTGAAAGCTAATCGACTTACATATAGTTGCTCTTCAATGCGGCGTATATTCACTAGTATTTTACACATAGTCGTGCGCGCTCGATGTGTGTGTGTGTGTGTGTGTTTTAATGTCACTTATTTTATATCCTATCTGCGAGTATCGATCGCGTCTCGGTCTTCGCTCATCGATGAACTTTGTGTTATAGGATTTGGCAGACGCGTGTACTGGGACCAGCGTAGGGACTATTACGGAGCCGGAATGTTTGGGACCCTGCGAGCCCGGCACCTCCGTTACTCTCGAAGGCATTGTGTGGCACGAGACGGAAGGAGGTAATATAAGGACTATAACGTGTATAAAGTTTGCAACCATCCTTTTAATCGATCGGCTGTCTAAAAAACAAACAGTTCGCTAAAGAACGCTTATCAATCGAAAACTCATTAAGTGTCTTAGCAGTTTATCGAATCGATGGTAACTGCATATTCGTACCCAAATGAGGGAGTATCTCGTAACCCATCAATATTAACGCAGACAGTGCACAATCGGTAGATATTTGTTTCATTAAATTAGTAATTTATTATTTATTATGGAAGAATTCTTGTGACTCTCTGGATGCCAATTATCGAGCTGCGTCGTAGTTCAAAGATACATTTGACCGATAAGGAATGTATATGTTTGAGATATACATCCTCAAACTCTCTTATAGATATTGAATTAACGACCCGTCCGTTTTTAACAGCTTGAACGTTGAAGGATCTGTCGCTGTTAAATGTCAGTGTAAAAAGGAGAATTCACATTTAAAAAGCTGTTAATGATTCAGCCACGTTCTTTGCTTTTCTATTCGTTTTGTAGCAGCGAGCTCTTTTTCGAGAGTGAAGTTGCGCGCCGCGCTTTATTGATTTATTGAATTTTCGCAATCCGCTGAATAACAGTAATAAAACGAATGGCAACGCACACATAGAGCCAACGTTGTTATTGCGATAAAATTGCAGTTGTGAGAGAGACTGTATTGTAAACACATTTTTTATCGTTTGATACAACCGCGTTTGCTGGCCACTTTGTGCAATGTATTTTTTTTCCGGGATACTAGATAAGTGTCGTTAAGTGTCGTTTAAGTTGCTATAGGCTAATGTTTACCTTTAATGCGCGTTTAAACGAAAAACACTAAGGAAAAACGAGTTTCGCTCATGTTGCAATAAAACGATACAATTGCACAGCTTTCCGGAAAAAAAGAAGCATTATTCTTCCTCGATTATATATGTGTGCAATACATGTTTTTTTCTTTGTTAATACATTCTACTTATATTAGCTGTGTGATTTTCATACGTCGTGAATCACGGCCAACAGTGAGATACGACTGTACACGCATGTGACAGCTGTCGCAGAAAGGCATGACAAACTGCTTAATGAAGAACTCCGTAATTAAGTATAAATAATGCATAATAAATTGTTTAATGTATAACAAGTAACGTAATGTATAATAATTGATGGATTCCGAACGAGTCGACGTTTTTGCGACGAAGACTCACAAGATAGACAGATTACTAATAGAACAACTTTTTCTTTAACACGATCGGGAATACGATTAAAAATTCTTTCTCGCCAAGCAAATTCTCAAGCAAACTTTAATCAATACATATCTTTTTATTTTAAATCGTAGCTTTATTGCTTTAAGTTTTTGTGATAATTAAATTGTGTGACGGATTTTTTAAAATATGTTCTTTTCTGTCTCTCTTTTTCTCTCAATTGTGTGTGTTGTTTTAATTATTGGTTAACCGCACTGAGAAATAAAAAATTGCGATCGTCACGTTGCGACATCGGTCGAGTAAAAAAGTCATATCGTCTACTGAAAATAACTAGCACCGCGATGATCAATCAATCGTTTGTCCCGAGTAAACATTCGGTGAGCACGGGTGTAATAGGAATAGCACTCGATCGATCTTGCTGCTGCTCAAGCGATTCGGGGTTATAAATATCCGCCCGATACTCCGCCGAGTGGAAAAGTCAGATAAATAAAAGCGCGACTTTATTATTACGTTACGAGATCGCTTTTTAGTCGACTGCACAATCGTAATGATATAATATAGTAGCTTTTATTTATCTTTATTTATTTCTATTGCACACTTTATTCCGCTCTTTTACAAAAGAGTGAGTATATATATATATATATATATATATAACGATTAGTCGTCGCAGAACTGCTGGATTTAGTTTATCGCAACGTTGCGACATTGATTGTTCTCATTATCGATGTATGGTAGCCCCGGTTATCAATGTAATTAGAATAAGCGCGATCAGCTACGTAATTGAATCATTTGTGAGCTTAAGACCATTTCGACGGTTAAAATAGCGGTAACTCAATAACGATCGCGTTTGCTATGTGTAATGCAGATTAATTTATACGGGCTTAAGCTCTTGTATGTGTTCGCTCGTGGCATATGTTCCGTAAAGCTTATACCAGTTGTTACGCGACATTGTTTCACGACTTGTACGCGTCGCTATATAATGGAGAACAGAGTACGAGATACTAAAGAAGCTATTTAAATATTTAAGAGTCTTCAGTGCGCGTTGCGAACAGCTTTAATCGATGCGTTTCTGCAAGCTAATCAGCTTTATTCTTTGCCTCTGTTTGAAAAATAAGGAAAAACGCTTTTAATCAATTCTGAGCAAGTTAATGACATAAGTACGAAGTGCAAAAAAAAATTAGTCACACGTCACAAAATCGAATACTTATGATTTAGCAATTGTTTTAATTATCCATTGTTTTTTTTTCCGCCGCATGCATAAAAGATTTCGCTGGTCGTATTTTGCTCGCGATTTTTCTTTTATTTTTATCGCGCAATGACTGTTATACGGTCTGAAAAATTCTCAACTGTTTTTTTTCTCACTCTGTATGCGCGATATACAATATAATAATAATATAATGCGCGCTTGACTCGCACGCAAGATAAAACCGATGCGGAGTGAAATTAGAACAAACGCGCGAGGGGACGCCGCGCCGTCGCGGCGAATAATTAATTCCACCGCGAACGAGCATAATTAATTCCAATTTTGCTAATAGACAGTCTCTCTCTCTCGAGGGAAAACTCCCCGAACTCTTATCGTCGCATGCTTCGACAACGATTCCGTTGTAATACGGCGATCTGCGGAAATTACAAAGAAAGCCGCACGTCAGCACGAACACACGCGACGTATATTCGCTCGCTCGTCGGTGCTTCGTTGACATTCGTGACAAAACGTGACGGCCGCGCATAATACGTGCTCATGAATACAAATGCGAATTCTACACAGTTCATGTTTGAGCGTACAGGACAGCTTCGAAATTATCACTCGTACTTCACGTGACGAATTCGCATTTTTCTGAAGTTAACTTCGAATTTATTTTCTCTTTTTGACCCATATGTGTGAAATATCGTGAGAGAGAAAGAAAAAGAATCAAATGAAATAAAACATAAATGAATACGTTGTAAGATTTATAAATAGGAAAAATTGCATTCATTATATACTTTGAATTCTGTAGCAGCGAATTCATACGACGCACACAACCGCGTTATATACCTCGCGCATGTCGAGCGGCGAGGTTGGCGCACGCACACTAAAGCGATCTTTTCGCGCGCACACACTTGCAACCGTTCATACGTACGTGTATGAACACACTGCACTTACACCTGGCTCACAGCCTGACACAACACGGGTAAGGTAGCTTGTCAGACAGGTATTATATGTAATGCCGCAGTCGTGGTTGTCGTCGGGTTAAAACTACATCGTGACTCCCCGGCTGCTCTTCCACTCACCTTTTTCCGTCTCTCTTTCTCTCTCCGTTTGGAGTCGTTATCTTCTGTTCTTTACTCTCTGCGGTTCTCTTCTCTCCTTCATTGCAACCAAAGGTCTACTTTACCGTCGTTCCCTCGAACCGAGTAGCTGTTTTCTTCGCCGCTGGATTCCCTCGCGAAGCAAGGATAAATGAACGACCATCACTTGAAAGGAACCAAAAGCTTCCATGTCAAAACTGAGAAATGAGTAGCCAAAGTTTCCCGCAAACAGAAGTACGTATTCTCTCTTTCTCTCTCTCTTTTTCTATTTTTCTGTGTTGTGTGAAATTTTCTTAACAATACAGAAACAAATATTTTTGCAAAACAAAATTAAAATAAAATCCAATAAAAATAAAATTGTCTCATTCAACACGTTATCGATCTTTTAAATGCGTCTGTGATACTGTTGTGTTTTCATGTGCTTTGTTCTATATGAGAAAAACAAACTCGATACGACGAAGCTAAACACACAGAAGGGAGTTCCTAATGGCCGTCTATAATAGCAGATTAGGAAGTCCATAAATTCGTCGAATTCCCAATTGAATGGCCGACCAATCTGTCCGAGGTTGCCATCTATCCGAGTTTTATTACTTTCGTCGCTCGCCTCTGATATCCTGCTGCTATGTTTTCCTCCTTCACCTTCTTCTCTCATTCCCATAACTCTTTCCCCGCCCTTCGCACTCCCTCTTTCTCTCTTTCGACACTCGCGCTCTCTGTCTTTTCCGTTCTGCTCGGCTCGCTTCGTCCTCTTCTATTTATTTTCATCTTCTCGTTACTCCTTTTCTCACCGATCCTTTTGATTCTCCTCTTCCCGGCAAGACACAAGAAAAAGACGAGATGGAAAGAGAGAGCTGTACTGTGTTATGTCGACGAGAGAAATAAAACTGCGGCGGAATCTCGGGCACGTCTGTTCTGGTTTCGCGGCTGCTGCCTCTTCGCGCCGCCTTACTTTATAGCGAATTCATTTGCTCTCCCGCTTCCGCTTCTTCCGTGACTTTTCGTTCGCGTCATCATGATCTTATCATTATATTTAGTAACGTTTTTAATTATGTCTCTCTCGCAACAAGGAAATCTTTGTAAAAGATAACACAATGTGAATAACACAAATATGATTTCCTAATAAATAAAATACCTTTGAATGACGAGATGGTAAAAATTGAAAAGCTCAAAGTTCTACTTATAACAGAGAGCACACATTTCGGAATTACCGAAGAATAAGATTTCGTCTCTTGCGATTAGTGTCTTTTTCCTCATCCGGGAGGAGAGTCGTTACCTTAAACTTGCATTACTCCGCTTAACGAGACACGTCGTCAATCTGCTTCTTATAATAGACATGTTAAGCTACATCTCCGCCCGAGGAGAAATTTTCCCAGGAAGCGGGCGATTAAGAGACAAGGGAGGAGAGAAGAGAGGAAGAGCAATTTCTTTAGCTTGCACGCGAGCAACGTCAATTACGTAAGGTATTCGATCCGCGTGGATAAGCAAACGCGGTTTCGAACGACGGCGAGAACGAGTGGTATCTTGCACGCGGCGGTGTTGGCGGCGGCGGCGGTGACGACAACTTCTCGCGTCGCTCGCAATCGGTCCCGATTTGCATCTCTTCGCTTTATATAAACGCGGCGCATTAATAATTCCGCGAAGCTAACAGGTTAATCTCCGGCAATAAATGTCATACGCGCGAATGTGTAATTATGCGTGCGTGCGCGTGTAACTAATGACCGGCTGAATCGGCCGACAGAAGTACTTAAACCGCCGATAACCCGTATCGCAATAACACGCGCCTCGGTTACATATAGGGCGCTCAGATTATACAGATACCTGCACGTACTGCAAGTCAAATATTCAAGCTTCTGCTTCTCGAGATATCAATATCAAAATTTTATCTGTTTGTAAAATATAAAATAAAACGCGATAGAAGTACGTTATCCTCTTAAACTATAATTAATGTGTGTGTGCGCGCGCGCGCGCACAAAGATGTATATCTAAAAAAAACTTACGTATATAATTTTTGTAAAATTAAATTTATATTTTATTTTCATTTGCTTCGATCAAACGGAGAGAGAGAGAGAGAAAGAGAGAGAGAGGGGAAGTAAAGAGCAGAAAAGTCACTTTGTCGAGAAATTTGAAACCGTGTGTTTAAGACTCTGATCTTTATGGTATCATGAACACGATCTGAAACATCTTGTACCAAGGAGCATTACGCGAGATTGTGAAAGCTACACGAACGGCCACCAACACAATCGCGCGTATTCCCGTGAGCGAGGTGTGTATCGTAAAGGCGTCTATCTCCCATCGGACCTGGTTTTGTCGATGTCAGAGTAGTTTAGTCGGATCACAGAGACGTTGATGAAAGGATGCTTATCGGAGACGTGACGGAGGGCGGAGAAGGAAGAGGCGGGAAAGGAAGGATGAGAGGCAAACAGGCAGAGAGAAATCTCTTTCTCTCTCTCTCCCTCTCTCTACAGCTTGTTATCGATCTTCGAAACATCTCTCGCTTCACCTCGACGGAATCCTGCTCATGCTCCTTCTTGTGCCTCCTTCTCTTCGGTCTCTTTCTAGCCTGCCCTTCGTTTCTTGTCTCCAGTGAGTGTCGTTTCCTACCGATTTTACCGAGAAATTAGATGGGAAATCATTACTAGAAATGGATTTGCAACTGAATTTTCAATTTACTTTTTTTGTACAAAATTACTCCTTTACACTTTTTAAATCTCTAAAACGAAATACAACAGTTTATTAAAATGCGACGAAATAAATAGCAAAGAAAAGATGGGCGTGTCAAAACATAAAACAAACAAAATTGAAGTATAATGAACTTTAGGTTTTTGATATCACGGTATTACTCAGTAAATTACACGGAATTTTCTTAATAAACTGAACGTGAAATAACGTACCGCGAAGAAAAAAAAAGATTTCTAGGCTCTTGAATACAGCTCGTTTCTGAAAGACCTTCTCCGTCGCGAGCTCTCATGCCAAAAGAAAATCCACTTATTTCCAGACTGATCTCGGTCGATGTTGTCTCTGGACGCCACGGGCGACCGCCATTCGCGGTGAGGACAAATAACGCTGCTCTGTGATTTCACGTTTCGCCTGGCAGCTGCATCGCTCCGCTCTGTGGAATTTATCGAGCGCGATATCGTTGGAATATCATCTCTCTCTGACCGCAAGAATTATTAACCGCACAAGTCGGAGATATTTCTAATATCGTTTGAAAAAATTCTAATACAGAAATAAAAATTTAAATATAATTATTTAAATTTTTTTTCTTCAAAATTCTAATTCTTATCATAAAATCATGTTAGACACTGAACGTCGTATATACTCTCGAAACATGATGTTTTCTTCGATATGTCAAACAAGACATCTTTGAATCTCGCGAGAGATTTCCGTGACGAGCTTTTAGTCCGAAGAGAAACTCGTCTCGAAAGCCATCCCTCGGTTTAGAAGTGGTGTTCTCGACCGCGATCGTGTTGACGCACGAAGGGTGAGTGTAGCAACGAACATAATTTCGCGCGACAGCTGCTTGGCTCCGTCGACGACGTAGAGCCAAGAGGGACATCGCACGAGAGTATCCGCCAAGAACTATCAGCTCGTAACTTTACGACGAAGCTTTTCTTCCTCGTCCGGCAAGGCCCTTGGTTTCTTTCGACCGTGACCGCAAATCTCCCGCTTCGGAAAACGGCTCTTTTATCGTCTATCGCTTCACGAAGAGGAAACCCGAGGCGGAGCAGCCCCGCTACACAGTTTCTCTATATTTCTTATAAACGACGGACGAATAATGTTGGATTTGACTTCACGGCCAGCTGCCGGCGACCGCAAGATTGTCAGATTATTTGTGTTTTTATTTAATTCCGAAAAACGCAACAACGAATATAAAATGTCACTTATCGTACAACTTCAGGAGAAAGTACTGCATAAAAAATATTATCCTCTGCTGCAAGAATGCTGTATCCTCTTATAATTTTCAGTAAAATGAATTGTATGCAATATTCGCGCGCGAGTAAAAATCGCTTTGCTCTTTCTCTCTTTCTCACTCTTTCAGTTTTTTAGTTTCTTCGTTCAAAGAGAAACGTTTATCGACATAAAGCCGTGTGTCCAACGTCTCTCTGAGTTTTATTAGCGACTAATTAGTCACTTACTCTGTACTCGCTCGTTGGTCGGGGTTCATGTAAAAAAAAAAAAAATAAAAAAGGGAAGTAGCGCAGGAGACAGAGGAGCGAGAGAGGAAACGAGACTCGGAAACGAACGGTATGAAAAGGCGCGCGACGAGGGTGAGATGCGTGGATTTATCATCATCCCTCCGTGCCGGTGCTCGCCCATACGTTTATCTTTCGCGGTAAATAGGAATGACGTCGACGCGCGCGAGGGGACGACTCAATCAACCGAGATGCCTCGAGGTTTCCATCGCGTGGTGAGAAAGAGAGAGTGAGAAAAGGTGGAGAAGAATGAGAGAATCGCGCCGCTGGGTGAAAAAAGGAACAACGAAATATCTCGTTTCACTTCTCGAGACGAGGAAAGAGAGAGAAGGAGAGAAAGAGAGATGCGTCTGACAGATAGAGAGAAACATGATGTCATGTGGCTTTTAGGAACTTGGTCGCCTTGGAACTTCCGCTTTTTTTATTGTCTTTTTTTGTGTCCGCTTTTATTCTCTTCTTGAGTCGGACCGCTCCTTTATTTCGAATCTCCGATTCACATCTCGTCCACTCGATGATAACTCACAGATGTAAACGACGAGCTCGTTTCAAATGACGATCTTTAACATTTTCATTCGAGAAATGGGACTATCTCTATTTTTATAAACGTACTCCTTGTCAAAGACAATATACTTTTCGAGACAAGAGATAAGTCAAGTGAACCGAAAAATCTCAAGTCTTTGACGTAAAGACAGTTTGTATTTTTGAACGAGACTACTTAGTTTAGCGTCAACTTTTAGAAGAAAATAATACTTGCTCTCTTTTCAAATTCTTCTTTCTTGTATTAGATAAATGCTCCTATTTATATCGAACACGAAAAACGTTTTAAAATTGTTTCAAAAAATATATTTGCGCGGAATTTCTTCTTTCTCGCATAACACTACTACTTACTTCAACCGTACAACCTGCATTTGCCGCGAATGTTTTGACATTTAAATCCAGTCCAGTATCCCGCAGAGACGATTCGATTTACGTCGAGTCGACTCTCGCCATTACGCGAACGCGAAAGCAATTTAACCGCGCACTCGACGCCGAGAACACGGGAGTTCACCAACGCGACCAAGAGAACACCTGCAGCATCATCATTGAGATCACCTGCGAAACGCCGCGTTTTCTTGCGGCGTGCACGCGGACTGAGATATTTTCAATTAGCGGCGCTGATCGCGCAAGAACCGAGGAGCGCGGAGAAACGTTAAAAAGATAGATAGAGAGAGAGAGAGAGAGACGCGATTTGGCTCGTCAGGTTGCCACGAGACTTATTACGTGATGAAACTGCTCGAGGGGTTCCCCGAGGGTTAAAACCGCTATTTTAGGACCGGTTTTTCTTTTACTGCGCGGTCTTACGCGTCTTGTCAGCGAAACGATGCGCACAGATGCGCTTCTTTGTTCCGCTATGAGATTTCGTCGCTTTCTCTATTTTCTTGTTTATCCATTTTTTCAAGTCACTCCGCGTGTGGTAATTATCAGTAAATAAAATTGCACAGCAATTATCCCCATCAGTGAATACAACATCACGCAACGAGTTAAATTGTATAATTGATTGAGTTTTAATTCGCGTTGTTTCAATCAATTTTATACGAAAAGTCAGATAGTTTAAAAAAGTTATTGATATAAGAAACAGTTGGCAAAACTCGACTAATGTTTTTCACTACTGATTTTTACTAATATATTTTTTATTTCTATTACAGGTGTCTTAGTTGTAAACATTACTTGGAGAGGCAAAACATACGTTGGTACCTTGTTGGATTGCACGTTGCACGATTGGGCTCCACCTCGCTTTTGCGATTCTCCTACCAGTGATCTTGACGCGCGAACACCAAAGGGCCGTGGAAAGCGGGGTCGTGCAGCAGCGAGTTCTACTCCCGGCAGCGATCTGAGCAACTTTACGGAGACAAGAAGTTCCGTGCACAGCAAGCTGCGTAATGGTGGCAAAGGTCGTCGTGGTGCGCAGGGTTCGCCTGCGGCCAGTCCGAGTTCGGCAGCATTTGTGCCACCTCGACCAGACCCGGCAGGCAAACGGAAGTCGCGTGGTCCGGAAGAGGAGCAAGAGAAGAACAAGCGACAACGAGCGCCGCCGCCCACGCCTCCCAGTGGGTCGCCTCCTGCCAGTCCTGTTTTGCTTGAGTGCCCCGAACCGAATTGTAGCAAGAAGTACAAACACATCAACGGTCTCAAGTATCATCAGAGTCACGCGCACGGATCTGCCGATGACGAGGATACAAAGGAAGGTATCACCAGCATGTCGGAGAACGACGAAAGCAACATCGAAGCGCCGAGTCCGGCCACGCCGGTAAAATCGCCTGCAGACAAACCGGAGGGCACACCGGTAAGGGCGGCGAGTCCACCAGCGGCGGGACTGCCACCAGAAACGCCACCTCCACCACCTCCACCACGTGTACCATCACCTAGCATAGAACCACCCACGCCTGTTCACGTGGACAAGAGTATCGTGAAACCGGGTGTGTTGAGGTTTGGTCAAGATGACTTGCCGGCACCACCTGCTTCCGCAGCGCCTTCGTCTAGGCAACCACAGTCTGTACAGCAGCAGCAACAGCAGCAACCGCAGTCACAGCAACAGAATCAATCATCGTTAGGTCAATCGAATCCTCCTCAGAGTCCAAGTCCCCATCCGAGTCAATCACCAAGACCCGTGCCTTCGCCTCATCCGAGCACGAATATTCCCCAACCTCTCAACATACCACAACCGCCGCAGCCGTCACAGGTGCAGCAATCGCATCAAACGCAAAATCCGCTTTTGCAACAGGCGCAGCAATCGATGCAACAAGTTGGCCAGCCGACGCAATCACAATTACAGCCTGTTGTCGGCAGTCAGCAGCAACAGCAGCAGTTGCAGTCATCCGTTCAACAACAACTGCCGCCGGCACATCAGCTGCAGTCTGTACAGCATCCTCTGTCGGCTCAACTGGGTCAGCCTGCGCAGGCTCACGTGGTGCAGCCGTCCAGTTTGCAGCAGCAGCAGACCAGTTTGCAGAGCATAACCAGCCAGCATCCAGGTCTGCAAAGTCTCACCAGTCAGGTGTCGCAACAAGCGACAGCGGGTCTGCAAACGGCACCACCGCCACCGAGTCATCCGGGTCAGAGCGTGCAGTCGCATTTACAACAATATCCAAGCGCCGTGTCTTTGCACGCCGCTGCGGCAAAGATGCCGCAGTTCAAGGTCAAGCCTACGGCGGCGCTCATGCCGGAGCAGGATAAAAACAAGACAAGCGCGGATACACGCACTCCAAAGCCGCAGGGATACAAGAAGAAATCGCGGAAGTCACCTGGCGGCAGTCCGCATCCGTCTCCAATGGAAGCGCCGATCGTCGACTCGGCGCGTGACGATGTGCAAAGTCCGGCCTACTCTGACATATCGGATGACACGGCACCGGTGCTCGAGGCCGAACCGGCGGACAAGATCAAGCAAAGTCAGGACAGCAAAGACAACAAGACCACCGCGCCCGCGCATCTGCCCACGCACTTCGGTATGTATTCGTATTATGGCACACCGCCTTATCTTGTGCCCAGCGTACCAGAGAGCAAACCGGTGGTGGAATCAAAGCCGAGCGACCTCACGCCCAAGCAAGATATCAAACCGCTCAACATACCGCAGATGCCTTCGATGGCGAGTTTGCAGAGTGTTGTGTCAGAGAAGGAAAAAAAAGAGCTGAGTCAGCCAGTGCCTCAGCCACAGCAACAGCCACATTATTATGGCGGTTATGGCGGTTACATGCCGCCGGGCTATCCCTATCAACCTCCGCAGCCGGTAACGCAACAACAGCAGCAACAACAACAAAGTCAGCAATCGCAGGAGCAAGAGCCGCATGAGCAAAAGTCCAAGATCAAGCAGGAGCCGCAGCCACAGCCGAGTTTGAAGGATAAACAGCATGAGAACCATCAGATACTCAAAGAAAGTATTGAGATGAAGAGTCAGATGAGTCCATACCACGTTTACCACAGCTCGCAGAGTCAGCGCGCGGCACCGCCACCACCACCGCCTGGACCCGTTCAGGACGACAGGAGGTATTACCTGTATCCGGGCGAGCAAAGAAGAAAAGAAGAATCGAGTAAGCAGAGCCAGCAGGCAAAGGCGCCACCGCCGAGTCCGAAGCACCAGCCGAAGCAGGAAAAACCACAGGATCTTGGCAAGAGTGAAGATTCCAAGAGCAAACAAGAGGGTGTAAAACCGACGATGGAGACCCAGGGACCGCCACCGCCGCCTACCTCGCAATACGCTTACATACACCCCAGTTACATGCAGCCGCAACACTATAGCGCGCTGCCATTCGACCCGGGTCATCCAATGTACCGCGGTCTCAGTCCTATGTTGGTAGGACCATACTCGAGTAACCCCTATCTCCATCAATTGCCCAGGTATCACACACCCGAAGATCTTAGTCGACCGCCTGGCAAAGCGTTGGACCTGCTCCAGCACCACGCTAATCAGTATTATTCGGCGCACAAAATCCACGAGTTGCAGGAACGCGCGCTTAAGTCGCCGACACCTAAAACGTCAGCGGCGTCTGCAAGCCCGTCCTCTGCAGGTCCGACTCCCGCCCGACCTCCGAGCGGTCCACCTACATCGGTTGCAGGACCGGGTCCGCCACCAGGTCAGGCCCAACAACCGTCTAGTAAACAACAGGGTCAGCCGGGCAGTCAGCAACAGCAGCAGCAGCAGACTGCAGTGGACGCCAGCGGTGGTAACCTCGGCAAGGACAACAGGTCGCCACCGCCACAGCGGCATGTACATACACATCATCACACCCACGTGGGTGTCGGACTAGGTGTGGGTTATCCCCTTTTGCCGGGACAATACCCCGCTCCTTACGGAGGTAAGCCTCTCGTCAGACCCTGACAGTAAGGCGACCCGCGGGATCCAGCAAAGCGAAAACCGAAAAGAGAGAAATGCTTCGTTTCCTTTTTATCTTTTTTTTTATTTTTTTTTTTTTTTTAGAAAGCAAAAGAAGTTGAGAGAGAACGTGGAGAGTTGAGAAATAACGTGGAAGAGTCGTTGCACTGTTTAAAAAAATATTGTAAAAAAATATTGCAAAAATATTGCAAAGAAAACGAAAGAGAGAGAGACGAGAGTGAGAAAGGAAACTGCTGAAGTGAGGAAGAGTGAAACGCATGCGAGTATCCGTTAGGACAAATGCGTTTTCGTTGTGTCATTGACTACTTAAACTCTGAGAATTGATGATAACAACGATAACGCGAGCGTGTTAAGAAAAACATCGTTTTCGCGACTGTCCTTTAAAATTATCGTGCGTTTCTCAAACGATGGAAGTTATTGTGTGTCTGACGACGAAGGTTTTAGGATTATAGCGTTTAAGATTCAAATGTATGTTAGGGATCGACTTAAGTGCTGCAAGTTATGACCGTAGTTCGATATACGTAAGCGTTTATTGGCGACGTGGATCTTTTTAATCGAACGAAATTAATAACTGGCCTCTTTTTTTTTGTAAGCAATGCAATACGACTTGTAACGGCGTTTTTTAAACATATACGTTCGTTGACTGATGTGTTCTCTATTCGATGTCGAATTGAATAGCACGAACCGATTTTGTAACGATGAACAGATATTTTTGATTTCGAGACGAATTCAGACGACGCTGTCGTTCGACAAAAACGGGTAAACTCGGCCAGATATTATTTAGAGCCTGAGTGTATTTAAAACCGTACACCATATTGGTGCATCAAAGATGAAAGAAAAGAAAATAAAACGCGAATCCTGATCTTGCAACAAGGAACTCGTATAGCCGGAAAGCCCTCTCTCCGTTCGAGAGACGATCCGCTCGTCGAGTCCTCATTGAGGTACTATTTTATTACCAGACCAATAGGAGACGATGTTTCTTTTTTTGTACAAAAGAAAAAAAAAGATTAAAGAGAAAAAAAATTGATTGAATCGTTATTACTACGTGGGGGACTCCAGTCGGGACCCGAAATGGATGCTGTAAATAATTTATCTCGACTTGTACATTCTTCGCAAGCGCGAGAGACGAGTGAGAGAATGCGGCTCCCTCGTGCTGTAACGTTGCATTTTTTTTAACGTGTATACCTGATGTTGCGGATGCACACACGTGTTTTCTCCACTACAGACCTCTAGATTGACAAATTGAAAATTATTCTTCGACAAAAACGCCTGAGAAGAAAAAATATGAAGTGTTGAAAATACATAAATTTTTTAATTAAGAAAAAAATATTGTTTTTGTTTTGTCTCACTGTTAAAATATAAATGTGTTGTGATTCATATATTTCTCCTTATTTTTAGTAACTGTAGTCGAGAAAAAACGTGCGATACCCGAAACTAATATGTACGTATACATATACATATTTACGAGTAGCGACCGACTGAATATTTTGGAAATATTTGGAGTATAAATGCGTAGATTAGCTATATATAATTGTAAGCTGTGTACCGCAAAAGTAGGGCGCAAGTAGGGATTAGACGTATAGTTCAGACTGTGATAATTATTTATCGTGCTTCTTTCCGGGACGGGGAAAAAAAAAGATATAACAGAATTTTATGATTCAGACTGCGCGACCTTATCCGGATGGTGGGCGTTCGCGTGTACAGTAACGACGACGATAACGACCTCATCAAGCTTGATATCGATGCCAACCGCCGATGTAATATTGATTGCGGCATTACACGAGGAAAAATGCAACCCTTACCGACTGTTACAAATAATGCCAAGTCTTATTTACAATTCGGCACTCGGGCAGTATTTACGGTCATTCCTTGCGCATATAAACTCAATTCTATATTATACAATCTGTTTTTGTATTATGTATTATTAATTAACACTTTACTTATCGCTCGCAAATGAGGCGAATATCTATTTTTCATTTATTAGTACTCGGTTTTATCGTTCGATCGATAAGCGCTGCCAGTAAAAAAAAAAACAAAAAAAAGTCTATTAATAGATTTTTAGTAAAGTGTTAATGTGAAAAAATAATAAGAAAAAAATTGATATATACGTGGTACACATGCGATTATAGAAAACGATCTCAAGTATAAGATGCCTGTAAGTACTGCCGATTAAATTCTTTTTAATTTGTAATGTTGTATTCTTGCGATATGTAATTCGTATTTCTTATATATTACTATATATATATAGTAGAGATTACTATATCATACGCGGTTA